>JZKD02S2376349.1:36831-53137 GCA_000966675.3 Picea glauca | reverse complement strand
GTGCAACGAAGGGAATGTGTGACACATGTACAGGGAGGGTTTTTTTGAATTAAATTATTGAACAATAAATTAAATGAGAATTTGGGAAAGAAGTGACTTAAAAATTCTATATAAAGGAGGGAGGAGAAGGATGGATCTCGGTTGTCATGTGTAACGTTACGCTGCAGAATTTTAGACTTGACTAACTTAGCTTATGGGAGTTGGGATACCCAGCTCGATGAGGAGTGGTAGCTCGACCTTGCGAGGCAAACTGGGAGCTAGTTGTTCTCTGGTTCAGTTTGCATGGCCCCTTTGCGGCTCGGGGGCTAAGGGGGAAGAAGAGTACCTCTGGCATTGGTTGGGAGGTACCAGTGAAGTCTCAACGGTCGGCAAGCAGGAGCTGCATGGAGCGCGCGGGACAATGACTCAGAGCGGACGACTTGGGAAACGATATGCATGCTCTTATTTTGCATGATAGACTATTATGACTTTACACTTTCATTTATGTGCTTTTAACTATGTAAAGAAGGTGTTTGACTTATCATTTTAATTAAGAACTTAAATTTCCCCATAGCCTTAAGCTCGCTGCTTGACTTGTTTCCTATGACATTCGATCCCTGAATGTTGTGACTGTCATGTTGGTTTTAATTGATTTTTATGAAGAGTTTATGCCTGGCCTTTGTCCTCATCCCTAGTTCGCTAGTCCACGCCTGAACAGTCGGCCAGGAGCCAAATCGATGGTCATCACTTCGGTGCATAGCGACCTATAGATTCTAATGCCCTGCTTTTGTGTGCGTGGATGATGAGCGAAGGTTGTTTGCCCAGTTATGTACCCCTGTTGAATGTTCCTGGTTGAATGATTTCCTTGCGCCTTCCTTGTGCATGCTTAACTCCTACGATGGATTGATTCTTGCCGCGATCTTCTACTACCTTCGTTGTTCTGCCTGGAGTCATCACCTTCATTTGTTTTAACCTCAGAATGAAAACGAATTTACCCTTTTAATGGCAATGAATTCACACCTTGATTGACTATGTTTCATAATTGCAAATTACTTTTATAATTGGATTATGACAACCCCCTTCACCTTGTTTTTACACAACATTCTGATACGGATTTCTATTTTTTAGAATGGATTTTCATTTTGATTTAGTTATGGATTGAATGACAATGGATGATTAGTGATATTGTTATTATTATGTGTTTGGAATAGCGAATCACACATTAACAAAACAAAGTTCCAATAACTCTGCGTTCATTAGCAAATAACTATGTGTTCCTTATATTTACTCTGTGCTTCATAACAACTCAGCATTTCATGTATTATTAAACAACGAGTTATTTGCAGCGATTTTGTATTAATGGATAACGATTGATTTTTAATAGATAGTGATTGATTTTTGGATAGCGATTGATTTTAATGGATTCCCTTTGATTTAATGGATAATGATTGATGTTTAGTGATTGATTCAAATGATGGCGATTTGATTTTAATGGAATAGTATCAATTTTATCAGTTTCATTATGAAAACAATTCTCCAGATATGGTATGGCAACAATTTTCTATTTCATTATATAACAACGATTTTATATCCATTGTGGTATGACAATGATTTTACATGACAAATCGATTTTGTCCAAAAGACATCCACCTATTGATTGTTTAAATCTAGATAATGTTTAAGGGACAACAATTTATATTGATAATGACAACATTACCCCAATCACGACATTTACAGTTATTTTTCAGCATTACCCCCAAACCACAACAATTTATTTGATTGAAAACCACATCATTTACAATTACCTTTGATATCTTGGTTAGGGAATAATCTGTTGTTCCAGTTTAAATAGCAATTTATTATAATTTCTTCAGTTTTAATGGATAGCGATCATGTATTTAGACAACCACTTAAACATCCTTAGACAATGATCTGGTGGTAAAGCTTACGCGATACTTGAGTGCGTCAGCATTTGAGCAAATCGCTCTATATTGTGATTGTAAATGACCGCCCTGACATACGAGAGTCCAGTCAATCAACAGTTAAATAGATATATTAATGAAACGAAATTCTACCCAGAGCTCTAACTTGTATTTTTGGATATCCCATCTATATGGACCAGGGCATGAGAAATATGGTTTCCCATATTGGAAAACGTACTCTGTGCTTTATCGCTGATTTGAATTCGTATTATATGAACTTAACTGGATAATAAAATCCGTACCCTTTACCTGTAGCTTTACCTGAAGGTACACCCTACCCTTTACATACGTAGATTGGGTTAACGTGAATTCCAGTGGTTGTATTGGTATAATACCAATTTCTGTAACGAAGAATCCACCCAAGGAATTTGAAGTCGTATTAAATCAACTCAACGTTAACATATTTCTCAACAATAAAAATGAATCATTATATTTTTCCACTGTGTAAGAGAGTTGAATGATTAGTCAAAGCCTTTCAAAGGACATGGATGGAGAAAAAATTACTTTTACCGTCAATTATATGAATAAACCCTAATATTAGATTTAGGTTAAATGACTTATGTAGATAGCATAAGTCATTTTCGATTACTCATCATTTCAGCCAACTACCTTTTATTTGATGACAACATCACAGCTTCTATCACCATCGTGTATACGGGTATATTAATTGCTAGATGAAAGTTGCCTTAATTCGACAGTAAGTCTATGCCACCTTGCAGTTGGAATTATTTATCTTTGACACACAGTTTAATCAACAACAACACCTCTGCACAGGATAAGGAGATGGAGGTAAGGTCGATGGGTTAATGTACCTCCTATTTTTTCATCTCCAAAGTAGTTTAAGCTTTCGCCCACTTCGAAAAAGATTATGGTTGGTTGGTAACATTTTGAATGTATTTTGAGAAATAGATTAATTCCCAGAAATTAAACTCTTTGTTTTTTTTTATAGAGCAGACATGACCTTGTTTGAATGATGGATCTGATTGATTTTTAGAAAAATTGAAAATATTAAAATGATTATTGTAGAATGGATTCTCTAGGGAATATTTCATCGATGGCTAATCGCATTCTATACATGATGTAGGGTTGCAGTAGAAATGGTTGCGCAAGGAATTTATTGTGTTGTATGAATGCTATAGTCGCCAGTTTCCCTTGTGTTTTGTTGACTTGTCAATTGAGTTCTTAGGTTTATCATCTTCTTGTCAGTTAATTCGGTCTCCTAGCGTGTTGGGTTTTTCTTGAGTCTTTGGACCAGATAGGTTATGTTGCACCACGGTTGTTGTCGCGCCTATCACTTGGCGATGACTTGATTCCTGATGAGGGGATCATTGTGTGCCCTGCTGGATAGATGCAAATGGTAACTTGGCCGAAGTATTGTGCTTCTCGATGTGTGCGTTGCCATTGTAATTTATTTTGGTACTGGATTGTGTAATGCCTCAACGCGTTTGGTTGTGTCCGCTGTAGAGGTATCTAGTTATTGGTCGTCAAAGCCGTGGTGTTGGGTGGTTGATGTTGTCCTTTATCCTATAGGCGATGTCTTGTTGTGTAGGGTGGGTAGTCATTTCTTCCTTTGATTATTGCATGTTACGTCCAATACCTTATGTGCTAGTATGTGGAGTTGTTGTTGTCTATTGCCTAATCTGCTTGAGTTGTGTCGTCGTCAAGTTGAATCATTAACTGTTGTTCGTTGTTTCATTCCTATCCTGCTTAAAACAAAACAAAAAAAATTATTTTGCGTCGCGTGTAGTCGTAACGACTAGGATGTAGCATATGGTATCAAAGGAGGTTCAACCCTGCAATGGTGGACCGCCAGGCTTTCCACTGCAGTAAACCCGTGAGTATTAACCGTTGCGTTAATTAAAAACCTTAATGTGTCCATGTGATGATTGCATTTAGAGGACACCTCAGAGGTTCGCAACGTGGTGCCGTGGAAGGAGGTGCGACACCTCCAGAAGTTCCCACACCCTCGGAGTCGAACCCCCAAGGGGAAGAAAAAGTCCTTGGGTTGGATTCGCTTGTTGTAAGGGATGATGATGGTCTGACAAGGCCCTTCCAGGTAATTTCAAAGGGCCTTGATTCACCATCAGTACTGAGATGAGGCTAGGGCACCTGTACCCTTAAGGGTTCACAACGCACCCTATTTAGTACTGTTAGCATCCACCAAGAACTCGATAGAGTTGAGTTCTCGAGTCCATGAGTGTCGCAGATGGTTGTGTCGTCGAGGCACGGTTGTAGAGCAAGGCGTTGTGCTTCACACTTCGTGATTACAACCTCTAGCATGAAGTTTTGCATGGTGGTCTTTCAACTGAAAGGGAGCGCTCTTCCATTGTGGAAGACGCTCCTGCCACATTGAGCATGGTCTTCGACGACGTGTCATGGGAATTGTTCAAGGAATGGTTCCAGGAGAGGTATCTTTTCGAGGAATTCGTTGAGCGTCAGCTCAACGAGTTCGACGCCTTGTGACAAGGCAGTCGCACGGTGCCAGAGTACGAGGCCCGTTTTGGAACTACTTCGGTATGCTCCGCACCAAATTAACCAGAAAATTAAGGTCAAGAAGTTCGAGTTTGGCCTTATTGTTAGAATCCAGCTTCTACTTCGGGTATTATGAATACTGGACCAAAGAAAGTGTGTTGGATTGTGGGGAGCCACATTACTAACATTACTGCCCAGAGGAAAGGGTCGGAGCTTTTGGATCAGTCGAATCCACTATCATGGGAGTTTTGGGAAAGGCCCATCGAATTCACGCAGCGGTGAATAACTGCCAGGTAGAGAACCAGTCGACTACGCTCAAGACGTTAGGTACCGTCACTGACAAGACCCTTAGTATTTGATAGATCTCGATGCTATCAAGAGTTTCATTCCTAGTGTAGCGCTAAAAATGATTAAGTTAAAGGCAGTCGAACAGGATGAGTTTAACTTTGTAGAGATGGCTTCGGGAGCCAAACAAAAGGTTGGAGGAAAGGTTACATGTTGTACCCTTAACCTGGGAGAGTTTGTTACCAGGGCCAACCTGTAATTGGTATGGACTGGTTTGAATCATGTGAGGCAATACTCAACTGTAAGACGAAACAATTGAGCTTGGTCGATGATGAGGGACAGAGACACGTGATTGTAGGACAAAACCAAGGAGTTGCCCTGAGGTTCATCTCTTCCTTGCAGCTACGGAAGAGCATGCACAAGGGATGTAAGCTTTATGTGATCCTTGCGTTAAATGAGAATGGAGTAGTGGAAGGTCTAGAACACCTTCCGGTGGTGAGAGAGTTTGTAGACGTCTTCCCAGAGGAGTTACCCGAGATGCCACCAGAGATGGAATTGGAATTTACCATAGACCTAAAACCGGGGACTGAACCAATAGTGAGAACGCTTTAGCGTATGTCAACCCTTGAGCTACAGGAGTTGAGAATGGAATTGAAAGAGTTGTTGGACCTGGGACTTATACGTCCAACTATGTCACTGTGGGGCACGCCTGTTATCTTCATATGAAAGAAGGATGGGTCGTGAGACTTTGCATTGATTACCGTCAATTGAACAAGGCAACGATCAAGAATTAATATCCGTTGTCGAGGATTGATGACATGTTCCATTAGATGAAGGGTGCGACGGTATTTTCAAAGATCGATTTGCGATCAGGGTATCACCAATTACAGATCAAGGAGGATGACGTCCCTAATACCACATTTAAGACGAGGTTTGGACATTACGAGTTTACTGTTTTACCGTTTGGACTGACAAACGCCTCGAGGGTATTTATGAGTTTGATGAACGGGGTTTTCCATGAGTACTTGGACAAGTTCGTCCAAGTATTCATTGACGATATTCTAATTTACTCTCAGATGAAGAAGGAGCATGATGAGCACTTGCGCTTGGTACTATAGTGTCTGAGAGAGCACAAATTGTATGGGAAGTTGTCCAAATGCCCGTTTTATCAATCGAAGATTCACTACTTAGGGCATGTCATCTCCGGCGAAGGTATCATCGTAGATCCAACAAAGGTTGAGGCTATTATGGAATGGCCTGCGCCGACAAATGTCCCAGAAATGCGTAGCTTCATGGGTTTAGCAAGATACTATCGACGGTTCATCGAGGGATTTTCGAAGATAGAAAATCCGATCATGGAATTGCAGAAGAAGAACAAGAAGTTTGTTTGGACTGAGAAATGCGCAGAAGCACTTTGGAGGCTCAAGGAGCTGTTGACAACGACACCGATACTAAAGGTCCCTGGCATAGACGTGGACTTCTTGGTATGTGATGACTCATCCAAGGAAGGCTTAGGCAGAGTCTTGATGCAAGACGGTCGAGTGATCGTTTACATCTCGAGGAAACTGAGAAGGCACGAGGAGAACTATGAGAAACACGATTTGGAGTTGTTAGCCATTGTATATACCTTGAAGGTTTGGAGACACTACCTTGTTGGATGAAATTTTGAACTAAAAACGGATCACTGTGGAGTACAACACATCTTTATGCAAAGAGACCTGAATGTGTGACAACGACATTGGTCGAAATTGCTTAGCAAGTATGACTTCAAGATTACTTACAAGGAACATTGAACCGAGTGGCAGAGGCGTTAAGTCAGAGATCTCTCATCTTTTCGGTGTTGCTGCTTCAGATGAATTTACATGAAAAGATTCTAACTTTACAGTGCGACGATGACTGGTACAAAGAGGTCAAGGATTTTATCGAATAAAACACAATGATGGTACCAAGATTGAAGGATTTACGTTGGACGACGATGGACTACTGATATTTAAAAATTGAATTTATGTACCATTGAACGCTGAGTGGAGGAGTTTGATCCTAAACGGCGTTCTCAGAGTAGTGTACATGGCCCACCCGGGAGTCACGAAGATGAGGGCATACCTTAAACCCTTATTCTTCTAGAAAGGAATGAAGGAAGACATAGTCAACTATGTGGCCAGATGTCCAGAATGTCAGCAGGTGAAGGTTGAACCTAGACATCCAGCAGGATTACTACAGTGACATGCTATTCCATAATCGAAATGGGAGGTTATTTCGATGGATTTCATTGTTGGATTGCCATTGACGGCAAGGAGACACGACTCGATTTTGTGGTACTTGACACTCTGACGAAGAGTGCTCATTTTATTCTGGTGCGTACGACGTATTAGGAACCTGACCTAGCTAGAGTTTTCATTAGTGAGATTGTGAGGTTGCATGCCGCGCCTAAGAGGATTATATCTGATCAAGGATCGATGTTTACTGGACGATTTGGACTAGTTTCCAAGAGGCCTGTACTACGTATCACCCTAAGACAGATGGGCAGACCGAACGAACAAACCAAATCTTGGAAGACATGTTGTGCATGTATGTGATGGACCAACAAAAGAGTTCGGAAGAATTCTTGTCACAGGTAGAATTCTCTTATAACAACAGTTACCAAAGCACCATTAAGATGGTGCCCTTCAAGTTTCTTTATGGGCAGTCGTGTCAGACACCTTTGAGTTGGGATCGGCTTGAGGATAGGGTCCTGGTGGGACTAGAAGCAATCCAAGAAATGGAAGATTAAATGCAAACTATAAGACAAAGGATCAAGGAAGCGCAGGATCGACAGAAGAGTTATGTCAATGCGTGTTGTGTCGACCGTAGTTATGATGTGGCGATTGAGTATTTTTGTGGCTAAAACCGCATAAGAGTTTGATCAAGTTTGGAAAAAGGGGATAAACTATCTCCTAAGTTCCTGGGATCCTATGAGATTGTGGAAAAGAGAGGCTTGTGGTCTAATGACTAGCCTTGCCTGATTCTTGAGGCGTATGCATGATGTCTTTCATGTATTTGTTTGAGACATTATGATTAGTGATCCTACACATGTTTTGACTTGAGCACCTTGTGGGTGTCAGATGAGGGTGTGCTCACGGCTGAGCCGATCTGCATCCTAGATCATCACATTTGACAGCTATGGCGTCGAACAGTAGATGAGGTCAAGGTCCAGTGGGACAATTATAGTCCACACCCGACGACCTCAGAGGATGCATATGATATGTGCCAACAGTTTCCATTTTTGTTGGATAGATAGACTTACGATACTATGATACAGATTGCGTCGACACTTATATACTGTGAAACTTCGGGACAAAGTTTAGACCAAGAGGGGGTGTATGTAACATCCGGCTCTTGCGCGCACTGAGCGAACTTATTCTTTGAGGACACTTGCTTGCAAGTTATCCAAATTATTATACCATTGACCATTGATTATTATTATGAGGCATTATGGATGTGATTATATGTTATTTTGTTGTATTGACTTAGATAGGTGCTATTGACTTGGTTCTCTTGAGTGTGCAGGATTTGAACCTCTTGGATGTTGAGGCATCGATGAAACCCTTGGACTTCGGATCGAGTCAAGGGGTGGACTATTTGGGGTTTGATTGTTGTATATATATGACATGTGCATCTGATTAGATGTTATGATTATGGATTTTGTTTGTACATGATTCATTGATGATGCAGGTTGACGATAGCTTGCTGACCAGACTCACATGTGGAGTAGAGGGGTCACGCACGAATACCAGAGACATTGAGGGAGAGGTGTGGACAACAGCCCTACCACAGCCTAGTAGAACCCCTGCCATGGCTCAAACTGCAGGTTGACGACTATCTAGTTCGAGAAGACCCACGACGTCGTGAGGGAAAACTATGACAATCACTCACGATAATTCTAAGGGGTGCGCAATAAGGCAGGGGCCTTATTCCTTAGAGGCCCTTGCTCTCCCATAAGATCACCTAGCAGAGTATCGACTCCAGGTTTTTTTTATGTCTACCAAGTCAGTCAAGAGGCAAGTGGCACCCTTGGAGCACGTAGTGCGTTCTGAAGGGCATGTCGCGCAAAGGAAATAGAATGAGGTGAGTGGCACCCTTGGAGCACCTAGTGCGTTCTGAAGGGCACATCGCGTTGTTAACTAATAAGAGAATAAACCTAGATGGCCTTAGAACAAATAACTTGATAAGAAAGATTTAAAAATGTTTTCCTAATAAAATGTCGCCCAACCTCGAAAATTAAAATCTAGGTCTAAAGTAATACTTGTGGTAAAATAATAATAATAATAATAATAATCTTTAAACATGTGACGAAAAGGGGGTAAGAAAATTGATTAAATTATTAAAATCAAATTATTGAGGGATTTAAAATTTTAAAAGGGAAATGATTGTTTTGTTATACATGTTAATTAAAATTTATTAATTAAAAAGAAAAAGGGGAAAAAGGAAATTTCTACACTTACTCATTTGAGTTTAGATAAAAAGGGAAAGAGAGAAATTTAAAAGAATTATGAAACTAAGGGAAAAGGGGGAAACATAAAGAAAAAACAGAATGACGAACTTAGCAAGGAATCATTGAACTTTCTAAATTGAACTCAACTAGTCAATTAACAAGAGGGAAATTCATTAAATTGTGTAAGGGAATATGGGGACACCTAGGAGTGATTATGAGAATGATTTTAGGTGGGTGAGGGAAATAAGAGTAATTAAATAATTAATGAAATTAATTTCTGGTGCAACGAAGGGGATGGGTGACACATGTACGGGGAGGATTTTTCTAAATTAAATTATTGAACAATAAATTAAATGGGAATTTGGGAAAGAAGTGACTTAGAAATTCTATATAAAGGAGGGAGGAGGAGAAGGATGGACCTCGGCTATCATGTGTAATGTTACGCTGCAGAATTTTAGACTTGATCGACTTAGCTTGTGGGAGTTGGGATACCTAGGTCGGTGAGGAGTGGTAGCTAAGCCTTACGAGGTGAGCCGGGAGCTATTTGTTCTCTGGTTCAATGTGTGTGGCCCCTTTGCGGCTTGAGGGGTTGAGGGGGAAGAAGAGTACCCCTAGCGTTGGCTAGGAGGTACCGATGAAGTCTCATCAATCGACAAGCACGAGTTTCACAGAGCGCGCGGGACAATGACTCAGAGAGGACGACTTGGGCTACGGTACACATGCTCTTATTCTACATGGTAGACTATTATGAATTTATGCTTTCATTTATGTGCTTAAGCTCGTTTCTTGACTTGTTTCCTGTGGCATTCGATCCCTGAATATTGTGACTGTCCTGTTGGTTTTAATTGTTTTTTATGAAGAGTTTATGCCTGGTCTTCGTCCACATCCCTAGTTCGTCAGTCCATGCTTGAGCAGTCGGCTAGGAGCTGAATCGACGGTCGTCACTTCGGTGCATAGTGACCTATAGATTCTAATGCCCTCCTTTTTTGTGTGTGGATGATGAGCGAAGTTTGTTTGCCAAGTTGTCTACCCCTGTTGAATGTTCCTGGTTGAATGATTGCCTTGCACCTTCGTTGTGCATGTTGAACTCCTGCGATGGATTGATTCTTGCCACGATATTCTAATGCCTTTGTTGTTCTTCCTGGAGTCATCACCTTCATTTCTTTTTACCTCAGAATGACAATGAATTTACCCTTTTAATGGCAGCAAATTCACACCTTGATTGACTGCGTTTTATAATTGCAAATTACTTTTATAATTGCATTATGACAGCCCCCTTCACCCTGTTTTTACACAACATTCTGGTAAGGATTTCTATGGTTTAGAATGGATTTTGATTGTGATTTAGTTATGGATTGAACGACAATGGATGATTAGCGATATTGTTATTACTATGCGTTTTGAATAGAGAATCACACATTAACAAGACAAAGTTCCAATAACTCTGCGTTAATTAGAGAATAACTATGTGTTCCTTATATTTACTCTGTCATTCATAGATTTACTCTGTGCTTCATACCAACTCAACATTTCAGGTATTATTAAATAGCGATATATTTGCAATGATTTTGTATTAATGGATAGCAATTGATTTTTGGATAGCGATTGATTTTAATGGATTCCCTTTCATTTAATGGATAACGATTGATGTTTAGTGATTGATTCAAATGATGGCAATTTGATTTTAATGGAATAGTATCAATTTTATCAGTTTCATTATGACAACGATTCTCTAGATATGGTATGACAACGATTTTTTATTTCATTATATAACAACGATTTTATATTCATTGTGGTATGACAATAATTTTACATGACAAATCGATTTTGTCCAGAAGACAACCACCTATTGATTGTTTAAATATAGATAATGTATAAGGGACAACAATTTATATTGATAATGGCAACATTACCCCAATCACAACATTTACAGTTATTTTACAGCATTACCCCCAAACCACAATGATTTATTTGATTGAAAACCACATCATTTACAATTACCTTCGATATGTTGGTTAGGGAATAATTTGTTGTTCTAGTTTAAATAACAATTTATTATAATTGCTTCAGTTTTAATGGATAGTGATCATGTATTTAGACAACCACTTAAACATCCTTAGACAACGATCTGGTGGTAAAGTTTACATGATACCCGAGTGCGTCAACATTTGAGCAAATCGCTCTGTATTGTGATTGTAAATGACCACCCTGGCATACGAGAGTCCAGTCGATCAACAATGAAGTAGATATATTAAAGAAAAGCAATTCTACCCAGAGCTCTAACTTGTATTTCTGGACATCCCATCTATATGGATCAGGGCATGAGAAATATGGTTTCCCATATTGGAAAACATACTCTGTGATTTATCGCTGATTTGAATTTGTACTATATGAGCTTAGCTGGATAATAAAATTTGTACCTTTTACCTATTACTTTACCTGAAGGCACACCCTACCCTTTACAGACATAGACTGGCTTAACATGAATTTCAATGATTGTATTGGTATAATACCAGTTTTTGTAACGAAGTATCCACCCAGGGAATTTGAAGTCGTATTGAATCAACTCAACGTTGACAACATATTTCTTAGAAATAAAAATGCATCACTATATTTTTCCACTGTGTAAGAGAGTTGAATGATTAGTCAAAGCTTTTCAAAGGACATAGATGGAGAAAAATTTACTTTTACCATCAATTATATGAATAAACCTTAATCTTAGATTTAGGTTAAATGACTTATGTAGATAGCATAGACGCCCCTTCTGTCTGCTTTCATTTTCGATTACTCATCATTTCGGCCAGCTACCTTTTATTTGATGACAACATCACGACTTCTATCACCATCATGTATATGGGTATATTAATCGTTGGATGAAAGTTTCCTTAATTCGACAGTAAGTGTATGCCACCTTGCAGTTGGAATTATTTATCTTTGACACACAGTTTAATCAACAATAACACCTATGCACAGGATAGGGAGATGGAGGTAAGGTCAATGGGTTAATGTACCTCCTATTTTGTCATCTCCAAAGTAGTTTAAGATTTCTCCCACTTTGAAAAAGATTTTGGTTGGTTGGTAACTTGTTGAATGTATTTTGAGAAATAGATTAATTCCCAGAAATTAAACTCTTTGTTTTTTTTTTAAATGATTATTGTAGAATGGATTCTCTAGGGAATATTTCATCGATGGCTAATCGCGTTCTATAAATGATGTAGGGTTGCAGTAGAAATGGTTGCGCAAGGAATTTATTGTGTTGTGTGAATGTTCTAGTCGTCAGTTTCCCTTGCGTTTTGTTGACTTGTCGATTGAGTGCTTGGGTTAATCGTCTTCTTGTCAGTTAATTCGGTCTTCTAGCGCGTTGGGTTTTTCTTGAGTCTTTGGACCAGATAGGTTATGTTGCGCCACAATTGTTGTCGCGCCTATCACTTGGGGACGACATGATTCATGATGAGGGGATCATTATGCGCCCTGCCAGATAGATGCGAATGGTAACCTAGCCGGAGTCTTGCGCTTCTCAATGTGGGCATTGTCATTGTAATTGATGTTGTGACTAGATTGTGTAATGCCTCAACATGTTTGGTTGTGCGTGCCATAGAGGTATCTAATTACTGGTCATCGAAGCTGTGGTGTTGGGTGGTTGATGTCCTTTATCATGTAGGCATTGTCTTGTTGTGTAGGGCGGGTAGTCGTTTCTTCCTTTGATTATTGCATGTTACGTCTAGTACCTGATGTGGTAGTGTGTGGAGTCCTTTTTCTCTGTTGCCTAATATGCTTGAGTTGTGTCATCATCAAGTTGCATCATTAACTATTGTTCATTTTTTCATTCTTGTCCTGCTTAAAACAAAACAAAAAAAGTTTTTGCGTTGCATGTAGTCGTAACGTCTGGGATGTAGCAAATTTTCATTTTACAATTTGCAATAATGAATCAAGACAAGTGATTTCTCTATAGTGAAACAAGAAGAGTGTTTATTCTATTGACATTAGTTAATAACAATGTCATGGCAGAGCATATATTGACCAAACAAAAGTAGTTTGTAGAAAATCAACTAACCGTTGATAGATGGGTTTTATTTCATTGAAAAATTAATATATTAATTGAACTTGTAATGAATGTTGATGGATAGGTTTTATTTGTCTTTGTGATTGTTATCTAGATGTATGCATTACTTAATAACAATGGCAGAGCATACATGCATGAAACAAAAGTAGTTTGCAGAAAAGCAAATGAAGCAAATGACAGTTCATGGTCGTCTATGTATGGATTACTTAATAACAATGGCAGAGCATACATGCATGAAATAAATGTAGTTTGCAGAAAAACAAATGTCAGTTCATGGTCATCTATGTATGGATTACTTAATAACAATGTATGGATTACTTAATAACAATGGCAGAGCATACATGCATGAAACATAAGTAGTTTGCAGAAAAGCAAATGAGAGTTCATGGTAGGTTTTATTTCATTGAAAAAATAATATATTAATTGAACTTGTAATGAATGTTGATAGATAGGTTTTATGTGTTTTTGTGATTGTCATTTTTCAATCTATAAGTCTTTTTGGCTTGTGATTATTATTTATTTAATATTTATACTAATGGAAAGTTTTAAATATTTCATAATTGAATTTTAATTGTTGAAAAATTAATATATTTTTTTAATTTTGATGGATAGGTTTTATTTGTGCTCATTAAAGTAAAATAATAAAAAATATTATTTGATTGAATTTTGATTTATGGTAAAATAATGAAAGATATTGTATTATATAATATTACATGAAACTAAATATATATGAAATTCTTAATTTTGGTATATGAAAGTAGCAACAATATTGATGAACTTTATCATAGTTTTACAACATTGTCAATTTGTATAAACAAATGTTTTCTAGAAAATTAATATAAAAAAGAAAAATCTAATGATCGACCTTACCTTAAATATGATAAACAATTATAAAATTGCTAAAACAATCATGAAAGAAGACTTATATATATATTAGGGGATTCATAAAACTTCTTTAAGTAGGGGATATATATATATATATATATATATATATATATATATATATATATATATATATATATATATATATATATAATTTCTTTGAGGGAGTGGATTCCATACTTAAAAGAAGTTTTATGAATCCCCTAATATTGTGGACAATATTCAAACCATCAAATTTCATGAAAAGTATAAATCTTAACATTTGGAGGACATATTCTTCATATCCACCTCTTCAATATGACAATCAAAATGACAATTAAAGATGGTTTCCCTAAACCATGGATTTGAAGCCATATTATTCCTATTTTTAAAAGCAAGAATATTGTAGTTGCTTCTATTTTATGATGTTTTTTTTATATTAATTTGATATATAGATCACTCAAAGGAACATTGTTGTTGATTCTATTTTATCATTATAAAAAGAGATGACACAAATTGTTGAAGAAACTCTCATTAAATTTTATGGGCATTCATGCTAGTGGAAGATATTGAATGAGTTGGTGTCTAAAGAAACATTTTTGTTGATTCTATTTTATCATTATAAAAAAAGATGACAAAAAATGTTTGCACCTTGGAGAAGAAACTCTCGTTAAATTTTATGGACATTCATGCTAACCTTTCAATACATTTAGTAGAAGATATTGAATTAGTTGGTGTCTAATGACTAAATGGATATTTCTCTTAAAAACTATGCATTTGAAATGCAAGATACACATTCCAAAGATTGAATGGAAGGATGATATATTTTAATAAAATTATTCTAATTTGCAAATTAGTACATAAATTCCCTACATGCTTCATATTAATGCACCACTTATATCATAAACCAAAATATTTTATAGTAGACAATTTTCATACTTTATATGATTTGATCATATTTTGTTGATAGACAAATATTATTGAGAGAAAAAAATAAATCATTGTTATATAATTTTGATGCAACAAAATATTGTGTGAACTTATATGAAAAAAAACAAAGAAAGATATGAAAAAAAAACAAAGACATGAAGAAATCAAGATATTTTTAAAAAAATATTTGAGGAAAAGTATTATTTTATGGATTTTCTATCAAAATATTACACTAATACGAACTAAAAGAATATTAGATAAATATTGTGTAACTACACGATTCTTAAAGTTTAAAAAACATGATGATACATTAAGGTTATACCCTCCAATATATGTTATGGACATTATTTATAAGTGAATAAGGTGTATGAAAAGACATTGACAAAGATTTTAGAGTTTTCAACCAAATACTTTATATGACCAAACATGGTTTCTTATACTATGCATACTTAAAGAAGTTCTTCCACCAAATAGTTTATATGACCAAAAGTGGTTTCTTATACTATGTATACTTAAAATAAAAGAATGATATATTTCCATAATTTTAATTACTTAGATCATATAATATATCATTATATAAAATTAATTAATAATATTTTTAATTAAAGATTAAATTTTCATATTTGATGGAATTTAGATAGAAAGGTTATTATTTTAATTAGTCTTCTTGATCCTCAAAAGGATCTATAAGTTGTGCATAGCATATACAAAAATAAGTAATGTAGTAATGTTCACCTTCTATAGCGGGTTTTTGACCTCCCAATGATATTATCATATTCTTGTTAACATTGTCATTTTTTACATCATAAATAGTAATAATAATATTTTACATTAAACTAAGTGAATCCATTATAAGATGCTCCATCCATTACTATAAATTAATGTTGATTTGTAGCCAAATGAAAGAAACATAAACTAACCAAATTCCATAGTTTGAATTTATAAACAATGAAAAACATGCATCACGAACAAACAATTTTGATTCAGACAAAATGATATTTAGGTGTATATTAAGTGTAAAACATGCATCATAAAAAAACAATTTTGCTTAGAAAATGATATTTAGATGTATAAACAATATAAGTGTGCATCATAATTCCCTCTTTGGGAAACATATATTTAGATTTATAAAGAAGAATGATCTATAATCACTTTACATCATATAAAAATATATTTGACTCTCTTGTTAACATTGTCATTTTTTACATCATAAATAGTAATAATAATATTTTACATTAAACTAAGTGAATCCATTATAAGATG
>JZKD02S2376349.1:9967-27752 GCA_000966675.3 Picea glauca | reverse complement strand
AGAAGAGATATTTTCAAATATAGAAGCACGAGTTGTTGGCATCTCTCACAACATGGCTTAAGATAACACAATTTGACCTCTTTAAATTTATGTAAGAAGTAATCAACTAAAGGATCAAGTCTCCCTTTTCTCCCCAAACTCTGCCAACTGCTAGTGAAGTTTAAGTCACCACCCAATATTACATTGTCATTTTTTAAATAGTCATGTAGAAACCAATTGTCCCATTAAACTCTTCTATTTAGCTAACGACCATGGAAGTTAAAGATAAAAAAATGGTTGCCCCAAATCTAAAGACTACAAGTCATTCCTAATAATACACTGTAATAGGTTAGAAATCCTCAACCTACATGTTTTATTCCATCCTTTGATGATCCCCTAGACCTTCCACTGGAATCTAGGACAAGAAACTCCCATCCTATCAAAATGCATTGCAAAATATCTATAGGTGAGCTTCCCAAAATTATAGTTTCCTACAAGCATAAACATCTGGATTATAAAAATGAACTAACCTATGGTTTGTACTTTTTCTATGGTCAATGCTTAGCCTAGGGATATTTAGGGATAAGATGAGAATTATTTGACCCTTTTGAGGTTTGTTATTTCTCCAAGGGCCCTAAATGTTGCCATTTGCTTCACAATTGTTGCCTCTCTCTCAACCTTTTTCTTCTCTATAATAATATATGATTTCCTTTCTTGGGTTGTGCCAATCACAAGGTTCTCTCCATCAAGCTGGATTCCCCTTCCTACTTCCCCATCATGAGAGTCATAATAAATTGTTTACATGATCTCGTAGTACCTTTTTTCACTTTTTCCATCAAAGGATTTTTATGGAGTGGAAGGGATACTAGAAACTCTTTTGATGATGATCCCTCCTAACATACCTCAATACATTCAGTCTACTTAGAAGTATCTCTATCTTCCTTATCCAGTCTCAAGTTTGTTAGCAAGTAAATTCCATCTTAATCTTGTGATGTAATAGAAGAGGGAGGAAGGCCTAGTCCATTATGAAGAGTGCATTCCTTTTTGGCCATACAAGAGCCAATAGACCCTAGTAGACCCTAATTTAGAACTAATTCTCCTTCCATGCATCAACACATGAAGATGATTAGAATTTGATGTATCCCTAAAACTAATATTCCCCTTCCCACAAACATCCTTCAATTTGGGAAGTGTAATATCAGTTGGTTGTTCATGTCATCCCTTAGATTTAAGTGAGGGGAAATTGAGCCAAAAATTGAGATTTTCTCACCATCACTTGATAGCTTTCTTTTGACATCACCCCCACTATGGGAAATGGGATAATCTTGAGGGTTTGAGAATGAATCTCCTCGCCTACCACTTCCAAGATTACTTAATCTCCTTAATGAGATTTCTTACTTGAGATAACCATGTTAGCCATAGAGATGCTATAAAAAGGGGATATTTTGGCAATCCAAAGTTTTCCTATGATTCCATTTTCCATAAATAGTGTCCATCGACTCTAGAATTCCTCACCTTAGTTCCATTTCAATACATAGTCTTGTCACTACCCCAATCAATTTGGAGAAAAATCGATCTTCAAATCACACAAGGATTCCAATTGAGTTTCCAATGTTTCTAAGTTCTTCTTCATCCCACAATTTAATAAACACCTAATATTTTGACCCATAATTTTTGTTTACCTACTCAAATCATGGCTCCCAAACCTTCAAAGACAAAAAAATTTTTTCTCCAAAACCAAGATCTTTTCAAAGTACTCTCTTGGTACTTCTCATGGCTAAATACAAAAGTGATCTAGCCCTTGTATTTTATATGAAAAGATGGAACATATCCCAAAATAGGTTTCCAATTCACGACTAACCACTAATTTAATGACCCCACTCATGTAAAACATCCATGAAATTTTTCGACCATAGCCAACCTCTAGAAATTGGTGATCTTTGGTGGAATTACACCTTCTCCCACTTTGAAATGAGTTCAATCTTCATAGAACTTTACCACTTTCACATTTCTTCAACCCTATTTAGAAGTATGCATCTCCTTCTCCCTCCTCAACTTCACTTTCTTCTTATAAAAAAAACTACATGTAGGTCCAACTTAGAGTTATTCTTCTAAAAAACCCAATGGTTTAAAACTTGTAATGAAGTAACCTTCCACTTGTTTGTAGGACTGAAATAATCTCTATCTTGAATCAATATCTTAAAATTTCAATAATTCCCATATGAAGATATAATAGATCCAATCCCCATATTTGGCAAAGGAGGCCATCATGCATGGTATTGTTCTTCAGACATATCAAAAATTGTATAAGAAGAAGATAAAACAACATGTTCTCTCTTGTTCTCTCTCCAACATTGGATTTTCACTATCCTAACATATCTTGGAACAAGGATCGCCATTGTGAATGGATGATGACGTCATCTTGATATGCCAATTTAGAATCCTAGGCTGGGTAGGCCCACCTCCCCTACAACCAATGACATTCCATAGTTTATGGACTCATCCCACCTCTCCTACTTTGAAATGAGGTCAGTCTTCATAGACCTTTACCACTTTCACATTTCTTCGACCCTATTTAGAAGTATGCATCTCCTTCTCCCTCCTCAACTTCATTTTCTTCTTATAAAAAAAGTACTTGTAGGTCCAACTCAGAGTTCTTCTTCTAAAAATCCCAATGGTTTCACACTTTTAATGAAGTAACCTTCCACTTGTTCGTAGGAATGAAATAAAATCTACCTTGAATCAATATCTTAAAATTTCAATAATTCCCATATGAAGATATAATAGATGCAATCTCCATATTTGGCAAAGGAGGCCATCGTGCATGGTATTGTTCTTCAGACATATCAACAATTGTATAAGAAGAAGATAAAACAACATGTTCTCTCTTGCTCTCTATTCAACATTGGATTTTCACTATCCTAACATATCTTGGAACAAGGATTGCCATTGTGAATGGACGATGAACTCATCTTGATATGCCAATTTGGAATCCTAGGCTGGGTAGGCCCACCTCCCCTAGAACTAGTGACATTCCATAGTTTATGGACTCATCCCACCTCTACTACATTTAAATGAGGTCATTATTCATAGACCTTTACCACTTTCACATTTGCTCGACCCTATTTAGAAATATGCATATCCTTCTCCCTCCTCAACTTCACTTTCTTCTTATAATAAAAAAATACCTGTAGGTCCAACTCAGAGTTCTTCTAAAACACCCAATGGTTTCACACTTTTAATGAACTAACCTTCCACTTGTTTGTATGAATGAAATAAACTCTACCTTGAATCAATATCTTAAAATTTAAATAATTCCCATATGAAAATATAATAGATGCAATCCCCATATTTGGAAAAGGAGGCCATCATGCATGATATTATTCTTTAGACATATCAACAATTGTATAAGAAGATAAAACAACATGTTCTCTCTCCAACATTGGATTTTCACTATCCCAACATATCTTGGAACAAGGATTGCTATTTTGAATGGATGATGACCTCATCTTGATATGCCAATTTGGAATCCTAGGTTGGGTAGGCCCACCTCCCCTGAAACCAGTGGCATTCCATAGTTTATGGACTCATCCCTCAAACCTTTCAAAGTACCATCCAAGTAATCCACTAGTTCTTCGTCATTAATTTGATTTTGCAACGTATTTGCTTCCACATCCTCATAAAACCCTATTTTTCTTAGCAAACCTTTGATCCTAGCATCGAAAATTCATGATATATTTTTGCTAAAAAATTTCAATGATGATCCTAACATCCAAAATTCATGATATATATATTTACCAAGAATTTTTTATGATAGCATCAAAGGTTTTGTAAGAAAAACAGGGTAGTATGAGGAGGTGGAAGTGAATAAGTTGCAAAATATATAATAATGACGGAATGCACAAATCATATTATTACAAATGAATTTCTTAAGGAGCAAGAGGGAGTCTATGATGTGATGAGGGGGTAAAAGTGTAAAGCCAACCATGTGATGTGTGTCAATGTCTTAAGTTCTTGTCCATGCAAGAGATGGGGGAAACATTCTCAAAATGTAAGAGTCATATTCTGAACTCATTTTTAATGCAAATGTAGGGTGGTAGCTTAACCCATACCCTATGTAGCTTAAATTTGGACACCTTTCCTTCCCATACATGTGCTTTTTTGGTCCATATGTGTAATTTTCATAGTCATTGAGGGGTTCTTTTATATTGCCTTTCTTGCACCTACATTTTATTTAAACTTGTTGGTTGTGAGCTACATAGTGTTGGTTGTATGGGATCTTGAGGATATGGGAATGACATGGTTGTATATATATTGAATCTCTTGTTGGGTCCTAATCTATAAGGAAGGTTTTTGCAAATAGGGAATGAATTATTAAGTTCTTGAGAGCTTGGAAATCTCACCAAAATTGTATCTCAACTAGGAATCCTATCTCATTATTGTAGCATGGGAATGAAGTGTTCTCACTCAATTAGTGCACTAATGGTGAATTGGCCAATCTAGTGTGAGTGTTACTAGCATGAGATTGCTAGAATCACCAACATGGCTAGTAGGGAATTATTGCTATATACTTGTTGGATATATTATCTATCTTGGACCTATAGTAGTATTGTGTGTAACTCTCTATGAGAGAGTAACCCAATGGGTCATCAACCCTTGTGATGGGCATGTTTCCACATCACATTCCTATGGATAAGAGGAAAACCACTCCTTGGCAATGATTTGCATGTTCAAATTTTGTGCAAGATAAGTATCATGCATTATGCAATTCATTGTTTTATATGATGATTAAAATAAATGTTTTAATGAAATTTCCTTCGAAATTAATTCAATAGTTTCATATTGTCTTATGTTATTAAATCTGCATTTATGCTTTTTTGAAATATGGTTATATGTAATTTTTTGGGTTGAATTAGTACGGTGTTGTGCAAGGATGCTAGCTTGTATGTTTAGATAGGTATACTAGCATGTTTCAAGAAGTATGAAATTTAGGGGCATACCATTTCTATACACCTCATTGTTGGGAAATGCTCAAATGATGATCGAGTGCTAATATACAAAATTGATTATTGTGTGGACATTTTTAAATTTTTGTCATTTGATGGAAAGGTGTTGTGGTTGGATAATCATTTATACAAATCGGTGTTGTGTGTAACTTGTGGTTGGACATATCTTGTTCTTCATTGAAGGGTTATGTTCTTTAAAATAACTTTTCATACTTCTGTATAATTGACTATTTTTGCAAAGGTACTAAGGTCATGAGTTCAAGTTCCATAAGGGGGCCCCTTGAAGACATAAACATTTTTTTTAATAGTAATGGATAAATATTTTATATTAAAATACTATGGTTGAATATTACAAAACGAAAATACAAAAATAGTTTTACGAGAAACTTTACCCATGTCCCCAAATGTAGATGTAATAAGTCCAAAAATTTACTACGATTATTTGTCTAGGTCCTTACCCAAAGAAACTTACATGTATATTTCTTAATATATTTCCCTAATATCCACATTATCCAATAAAACATAACATAAAAATAAAGAAAATAAACTTAATGCCCTTTGCAGGCATTAAAGACCAAGTCCACTTGGTTTTCCAAGTTGTCAATGTTCATGGCTACAGGGTCTAGTGCAACAATAAAAGTGCTTCCAATGTCCACCAAAATATCTTTCACTAAGTCCATTTCCAAGTTAGATGACATGTGAAACAACATCGAGGTCAATAATGAACTATTGGATTCAAAGGAGCTATCATCAAATGCTAGAGATGAGGGTTGATTATTCAAGGTTGGGTCCAAATGAGCCATAATACTCCCTACCAAATGTTGCAAGGAGGTTAGGATAATGGTTGTTTCCACATGATTTCTCCTAAGAGAAACAAGGGTGGCATGAGATTCAATTTCCTAGTCATGGGGACTAAGCAATTGACTCCTTTTAGTGCAAAGTTGTCATGATATTGATTGGAGGCTAGGCACTTCTCCCCAAATGGATCTTTCCGTCATGTAACTTGAAGAGCCAAACATACCATTGATCCTTGTAGTTATTTGATGTCCTTTATGAATTAGAGTTGTCCTTTCCTACACCCCTTCACCTCGTAGAGAATATAATAGCAATAATAGTGGTCCATGGCCCTATTTATCTTCCCACCATTAATATAGTTTATCCCTAGAGCCCATGATACCCATTAGAGTAAATTTTGTTGAAAAATGTGCCCCCAAACCCTAATACCAATTCCATGTCACACAATATTAGTCAATCAAAATGGTTTAAAATTCAAAAGAGGTGCATTTCTTAGACAATTTGTTATTATATGATTCAGAGATAGGTGGAATTTTTTAATAATAATTTTTTTTACCCTAAGTATAATCACTGCCCAGATTTCCCAAAATTGTCTTGGATATCAAAAGTGGAATTAATATGCTAACTGATTTTCCAATAGTTTTAATAAATGAGGATAATGTCTTGAGGTTAGTCCATTGGAACCTTTCATTACTAACATTAACTAATTATTTTTTTAGTCACGAGTTTCATGGGTTTGTTAATTACTTCTAGGATAACTCAATCCGCAAAGCGTCTTCCCGTGAGGCCTTTCACCGTAAGGGGAACACTTTGGAGTTCATCCATTTCTACTTATTATCAACCATGACAAGACAATAATGAGTCATATTTACATAAAACAATCTTGGGTCCATTACCCAACCTTTGTGTGAAGGGGCTTTCTTCAAGGGTTGACATCAATGACAACCAACCTTAATCAACATCCAAGAGGTCATCAATGACAGGAATGGGAAATTTGTTTTTGATGGTGAGTTTGTTGAGGACGAGGAAGTCAGAGAAAATGCGCCAAGAACCTTCTTTCTTAAGTACCATGACCACAAGATAAGAGTAGGGGCTTGTACTAGAACAGATAACACTTGCGGTGAGCAATTCTTGAACAATTTTCTTAATTTCATTTTTTTAGGAAAAAGGATGATGATAGGGATGAACATTGGGAGGAAGTTTGTCGGGGACAAGGGGAATGGAATGATCATGAACACCATGGGAATGAGGAATTCCCTAGGGAGTGGAAAAACAACTTGATGTTTGGAGAGGATGGATTGGAGGTCCTGGGACACAGAGGGTGTCTCAGTGGCATGAATGGCATGGAGTTGTGCAATAATGCCAGAATGACCTTTTTTGAGGAGCTTTCCCATGTGATGGGGACTGATGATATCTGTGGAACCGACAATGATGCCTTGGAATTTATATTGTTGGCCCTCCTAGTTGAATTGCATGGTTAATTCCTTAAAATCCATGAGAATGGGACTCAGGGTCCTTAGCCATTCTACACCCAACACAATGTCACAACTGCCCATGTCGATAGCAAACATATGATATTTCATGTGGTACTGACCAATTTGGAGACACATTTTCACAATGCCCCCCACATTTCATGGACCTACCATTGAAAATCATGATTTGAAAATTATTGATGGCACAGATATAGAAATTAGTTTCTTGGGCAATGGGGTGATGAATAAAAATATGGGTGCTTCCACTATCAACAAGGATGATGACCTTCCTATGCTTAATGTAACCAATTAGCTTGAGGGTTTGGGGAGCAGAGAACTCAGAGAGAGAATTTAGGGAAATGACTGGTTCAACTTCAGGAGGGTGGGGGTCATGTCAGTGGGTTCAGGTGACTCGACCACAGGGGGGCCTCGATATCATCTTCTGAAACATACTTGGATATGGCCATAAAATGATTTTTTTCATCACAATTATAACAAAAGCCTTTGAGTTGGCGTTCAACCATTTATTCCCTGATCAATTTATGGATATTTAGTGGAGTGGAAGGAGGAGTGGGAGTGATTGGTTTAGGGAGAGGAATAAAGGAGGGTTTTCGGGTTTGATAAGAGACAACATGTTGTGCTTCCTTATCTCTTTTAGTAGCTTCCACCCAACTATGAGGCTGAGCCATGAGGACATGGGGACGAATCTCATCCTTGAGGTCACTAATAAAACATTCTCAGAAAAAGCATCAGACATGCCCTCTGTACGGAAATACAATCGCTCAAAAGCGACTATAAAGTCTTCCACTAAGCCAGATTGTTTCAACTTTGTCAAACGACCTAAATGGTTGGTGTCACTTTCAAAGCATTCATAAATCTCTGCCACAAGCTGAGTCCAAGCCACATACCCTTGGCGTGCATTTTTTCTCCATTGCCAACATTCTTTATCTAGATGGAGAACACCATACCAGAGTTTGGCCAACTCATTTGTAATGCCATACAAAGAGAAATAATGTTCCATTTGAGTTACCCATCCAATGGGATCCGAGCCATCAAATTTGTTCACATCCACACGCGGAAGGCGTAGGTCATGCTAAAAGTGATGGGGCCAAAAGTTCGGGGAATTAGAGGAAGTTTCACCTTTAGAGTGAAAAGGTGGGTCATAGGAAGGAAGATATGCAGGGATATTCAACTTGGAACATAACGTGTTAGTGAAGGATGCAAGTTGGGTAGCGAGGTCCTGTTTGATGGTCTCCATTTTGGTGTCTATGGAGGAATGCATGTTTTTATTGATGGTGGAAAAATTGGCATCTGTGGAGGAACTCATGTTTTTATTCATGGCAAAAAAATTGACACTGAGATGCCTCACTTCCTGTTGGGTCTTTGTGAAATTAGAGGAAAAGGAATTGAAGCGAGCTTCCAAGTCCTGGCTATGGGTGTGGGTCATGATGAAAATGAAAAGGGACGGGTGGGACCACACAAAAAATGGGCTATGGGTGAAGTGTATCGCAACTATTAGGGCGACGAGGGGAATCCAATGGGGTAAGGCCCAAATAAGGGTGTTGGAAGGGGGTCGATTCCATGGAAAATAAATTGCTGAAAAATGATAGGTATGATTGAAATAAGGGCAAAGAGAGGAATCCAATGGGATAGGGCTCAAATAATGGTGCCAACAAAATCTGACTTATTTTTTTTACTCCTGCGAAGTTATACTCCGATCTGAAGAATACTACAATGTTGAAATGCCCAAATTCTTAACAGGAAGAATGTGTAGTAATTTCACAACCCGAATGTATGAGGCACAGTTGTGCGGCAATAGATCTTGTATGTTATATTTTTGTTTCCATCCCAAGGGTTAGGGTATGTAGTGTGTCTACAGAGAAGGGTTTTCCCTGTGCTATAACTCTCTGATATACATGTAGGGTTCAACATTAATACTTGACCCAATATCTCAGGGCACCAACTAAGGAGGCTAGACCGTGCCCTTATTCATACTACCTAACTACCTAGTTACTAGAGAGTATCTACTCGAGTGTTGTTCTCGGTGACACTATAGCAGTTATGCGGTCGATCGATTTATCTATTGAGGGCTTCAGGAGATCTAGGTTTCTAGGTAGGTTTGTAAACAAGTGTTGTCTGATGCGCTACAACTTGAAGGGGTACCAACAGGGGTTACAAGGGTGGCCAACAAATGTTCGCTTGAGTACCACTTGCATTTCCTACGTGTATAACTCCTCGACCGCAGGTTTATGCATGTAACGACATATCTCTGTAGCTTTAAGATGTCGGAATATGTCTCTACCCTGAAAAAAAATTAACCCGCAATTTTCTGCCAAGGAAAGTGCTCTAATACCATTTGTAGTATTCTAGATATAAAATAGTATGCAGAACAAAAATATTTTAGCTAGAAATGGCAGAACACAATGATATAACCAGAACAATACCATAATAATACCAGAATAACATAGAAAGAGCAACTTGATTAATGATAGCAATGTTCACTTTCCTCTTCGAGGGGGCAACCTCCAACATAGCATAGCTCTATTGCAATAATATCCAAGAACAAACTTATCATACCCTCTACTCCTATTTATACTAAATCTATCTATCCAAAAGAAACTAGAGGAAGATCCTTCTAGAAGTGAAAGCTTCTATTAGGTCTTCTTACATGTGACTTATTCTTACTTATTGATAGGCCTTATTAATATTGGTCTTTATTACATGGAAATATATTATTCTACCTACGTGAGGGGTTAGGGACATTAGGTCCCTAATAGTCATTGAGGGAAGAAGGGGTCTGGTTTTATAAAAATGATTAATTTCTTCCCAGTAATAAAAGGGTGGGATGAATTGAAGAATCCAAGTTACCCACACTTTGTCAAATTGGCTTACCAAATTCCAATACAACAATAATTGATTGCATACATTCAAAATTAGTTCTTGAAATTCAATTTGGTATGCGGGAGAAGGGTGGTGCATGTGTTCATTTTGGCATGCTCTTACCATTTTTTATTTTTGTTAAGTGCTCAAGGAAGAGGACTTGATTTGAATGACTAAGAAGACATATTCGTGCACAAACCCCTCTAAAATGTTATTTTGTAACTTATTTACTCTAGATGGAATACACTATTACATCTTGTGAATGGAGAGCAATTAAAATGTGTGTCGAGTGTAGAGACACTTTATTTTAGGTAATGTTTACAATTTTGATTTTTCCTTTTATTTTATTTTCATAATGATTGACATCACTTTCTAAATATTTTTCAACCTCTTTTGCTCATAGATATTCAATACCAAGACAAACTCTCTATGTTTCTTTTAAGTTTTGATGTTTTAGGAAAATAAGGGATACAATGGATTGGATTTGGATGCCAATAGACGAAGACAACAACGATGGCACCCATTCTCCTCTGATATCCATTGATGTTTTTAAGGATGGTTCCCATTTCAAAACATTGTCCATGGAAGAAAATTGAACTTTGTTTGAATTTAGAAGACACCTTGAATTCAAAGACGAATCAAGCATTGAGGAAGATTTATATTTTATTAACAACAAAATAAGGGTGAGAATTTCATAGTTTATGTATGTTTCTTCATTTTATAAACACGTTTTCTTACTTACATATTATTTTTTTCCTTTGGGTAGGTTGGTAAAATATGAGAGAAGAGCATCATGTGCAAAAGTTTTGTTCATCAACATACATTAGAAATTCGAGGAACATGACGCAAGGTGAATCCTCTCCAACTATACATTAAGAAACCCTTCTGATCTTAGTTATGATCTCTATATTTTAGAACTAATTTAAAATTTTTCAACTTATTTCTTTTAGAAAGAGACTCACGTGATTTTGTTCACTGATCTTTTTTCACATAATTTGTATTGCTTGTTATTTATTACTACATTTCTAGGCCAATATTTGATAAGAATCAAGTGTTCAATTTTTCTTTTGTTAACTCAATATTTTTTCATCACATCTACAAGTAAATAAATGGAGAAACAGATGGACTTTCAAAGGCCTATTCTACAGGCGGAGAATGGACAATGGCATACTCAAGATCTCAAGGATAGCCAACATTTTGAATATTTTCGCCCCATTTTTTTTAAGTTTATTTTGGATGGAGGAGTATATAGTGTTGTTGATGTATCATAGATTTAGGAGGTTTACTAATTTATTTGATTATTTGGATAGAAAATTGTTAAAAACGTTTTGAGAAATCTATGTTTAGAAATTCGAGTGTTGTTCAAAGACATGTTTTTTTATCCCTTGTGGAAGCCAACATTTGTAATATTCTAGACTATCAAGAAAATGCTAGAAGGGAAGTTGTTGTTTCCCTCTCTCTTTTGAACATGACAGAAATGTTTAAATGTATATACAAAATGTAATTTTATCTTAATATGAAAAAAATTATGGCTTTTTCCAAGGAAAACAAACATATATTTTGCTCCAAGTTATCTAGTTGTTTCCCTCAATTATAAATACATGACATCCTTTATGCATGAAAACCCAATATGCATATTCTATAGACATCTCAATTTATAGTCCAAGACAATGTTTGCAACTTTTCTACATAGTTTGCATCCTATAGGAACTATAAAAGAAAAAACATGATGTTGGAAACAATTGATTGTCATTGATGTCAACCCTTGGAGAAGTATGGAAGCCCTAGAGATGTGGTTGAGATTGATGATAAGTTAGTTGTTATTGATGGAGTGGTTTATGTCAGCAAATGTGATGGGTGCATTTGATTAAGTCTACATGAAGCCTCAGAAGTGTGGTTATGGAACCCAAAGTTGGTTGAAGAATATGGACATGAAGGATAGTGTAAATGCAGGTAAGATACCCATAGATGGATAGTGCTTGTCATGTAATTTCTGGTGATAAGTGGTACGCCACGTGGTTCCTCACGGTTGAGTAGTTATGGGTTAGTGAAGTTGAAATCCCCGAAGAATGGTTAAGAAGCCCCTAGTTGGTTACAAGTCTTGGTCAAAGGGTAAAGTGGTTGTAACAAGAAAGCCCTAAATTAAGGAAAGCAATTAGCTTGGAAAATTATAAATACAACACAACAAGTTCTTCACTAGAATACACACAAGTTCATTGATTATCTATCTTTCAAGTGTTTTCTTTGGTAAATATTTTCATGGTATATCTGAGATAGAAAAGTTTGAAGAAGTAAAGTATGAGGTAGTGAAGGGAAGTCAAAGAAAATATAACTTTCTGAGGTCATCAATGAGTTGCAGCAAGAAGGGAGTGAACATCTGTGAGTTGTAGCAAGAAGGGCACGAACATTTGCGAGTTGCAGCTAGAAGGGCGTGGACATCCACGAGTTGCAGCAAGAAGGGCGCGAACATCTACGAGTTGAAACAAGAAGGGTGTCGACGTCTGTGGGTTGCAACAAGAAGGGAACCAACATCCACGAGTTGCAGCAAGAAGGGCGCGTACATCCACGAGTTGGAGCGAGAAGGGTACAGACTTCTGCAAGTTGCAACAAGAATGGTGCAGACATCCACAAGTTGCAACAAGAAGGACACAAAAATATGCAAGTTGCAACAAGAAGGGTGCAAACATCCACAAGTTGTAGCAAGGAAAGGTCGTGGATTTATGAAAATCCCTTTAAGAATATGCCATCTCTTATTTACTGAAGATGATTTGTAACCTGTTGGTGTGTTGGTATGTGATGATATGCTTCAGTTCTTCTTCACGAGTAAAGGTATGTATTTTATGTGTTTGGTTGAAGCTTGTATCCTAGATGGTATGTCACATGCTTAAGGCATGTCTTAAAGGCCCTTGTGATACATGGTACATGGTTGCATATGGTTGAGGTGATATTGATACATGCTTGAGACATACTCTTGGTACTTGTTATATGGTTTTTATGGTTCATTGTTAGAGGCACATCTTTGCGATATTGGCATATACTTGAGGCTTATCTTATGGTACATTGTTGAGACACTTACCTTGTAATGGTATGTTGGTGATCTTGGTACATGCTTGGTAGAGGCATGTGGTGACGACGAGAGTATAGTTGAGAGGTGATCGTGGATTAGGTATCATTGATGTTGAGTATTGGTGATAGTGAGAGGTTGATTTGGTTGATATATCCGTGACAGAAATAATGTCAGCTTACAAGTTGATGCATGTGACAATACATATGTTGTTACATAGTTTATGCATGGCTTATGATTAGGTACAAGTTTTATGAGACAATGACAGATAAAAGTTGATGATCAATTATAGGCAATGACGATGATAGGTTGACAATGACAGGCTGGTAGTGACAAGTTGGACACAGTGACAGGTTTATAGTGGCAATGATTGTTGTAGTGATAGTTGGTCTACACTTATATTTCAGGGCGAAAGGATGGCGAAAGGAAAGGGGGTTGTAGCCTCCTTCTGGTTGGAGCCGAAGAATCAGGGAGTTGGAGCTCCCTTCAGGTTGGATCCTGAGAATCAGGGGGTTGTATCCTCCTTCTGGTTGGAGCCAGAGAATTCAAGGAGTTGTATCTCCCTTCAAGTTGGATCATGTAAATAGGGGGTTGGAGCCTCCTTCCAGTTGTAGCTGGAGAATTGAAAAGTTGGTGCTTCCTATGAATATATTCTTGATATATATAAGAAAGCATTATGTGGTTTTCCTCCACTTGGGTTTCCACGTAAATTCTAGTGTACTATGTATTTGATTTGATGTTTCTTATGATTATATGCTCATGATATATTGAATGCAATAATAGATGATACATTAATGATAAACTACTTAACAATGTTGATAAAGTTGAAGTTTATATATTGTGGTTAAAAGTGGTAAAAAGTGTTCATATTGATTCACCCCCCCTCTCAATATTCCAACAATTGGTATCAGAGTAGGTTCCTTCAAGGAAATAGTTTAACCATTGGAAGGAATACCATGGAGTACGCTAAGATTAGAGTACCACAGTTCCATGGACAAAACTATTCCTTTTGGAGTAGAAGAATGAAAACATATGTACAAGCACAGGGATTTGATGTCTGGAAAGCAGTGGAATATGGATAAAAAAACCTACCACTCCTCCAATGGATAAAGATGAAAATAAACTTAGTGAAAATAATTCAAGGGTTGAAAATGTCATTTTGAATGGACTTGATGAATCGGTATATTTCAAGGTAATGCACTATGAGTCTACAAAGGAGATTTGGGACAAACTTTAAAATTTTTACGAAGGAGATGCCAAAGTCAAAGGGGCCAAGATTCAAACCTACAAAGGTCAATTTGAACAACTAAAGATGAAAAAAGATGAATACATTGCAACCTATTTTCTATAATTTGATGAAATAGTGAATTCCATGAAGGGATTAGGAGATAAAATCAAAAAGCAAGTAATTGTTCAAAAGGTACTAAGGTCTCTACCAATGAGATTTGATCTGAAGATTTCAGCCCTAGATGAAAGAGAAAACATAGCTAATTTGAATATGGATGAGTTACATGGGATACTCATAGCTTATGAAATGAGGACAGAGAAGAATAATTCACCTAGGAAAGAAGTAGCATTCAAGGCTTCCAAGAAGACAAAGAAGAATAAACATAAGCCAAAGTCAAAAGAAAGTTGTAGTTGTAGTGATTACTTAGATGAAGATGAATAAATAGCCAACTTTGTAAGGAAGCTGAAAAGAGGAATCGACAAATACAAAGGTATGCTTCCCTTAAAATGTTTCAATTGTGGAAAATTGGTCATTTTGCTAATATTAAATGTACTTATGCTAAGAAGTTAGAAAGTGATGAAGAAGAAGTTCCCAATAATGAAAAGAAATATTAGAAGGGAAATAAGAAAGGAAATAATAGGAAAGCCTTCAAGAAAAATATCTATTCAAGAGAAGACAGTTCATCATCTGATGAAGATAATGCAAGTGACAATGATTCATAAAAGGTACTATTTATGGCTAGGGAAAATCAAAGAACCTCCAATAGTTTTGAAGAATAAGATAAAGTCAATCTCAAAGAAGAAATAATCAATGCCTTAGAAGAACTAAGGAAATAAATAAAGAAAAATAAGTCACTCAAGGAAAAGCTAAAGATGAAAGAGGGTCCTAGAATTTCAACTCATAGGAAGACAAGCGGGTGATCACGAAGTTAAAATTCTAGGTAGAAGAAGATAGAAGGATTGAAGAAACACTCATAAGTCAGCTAGAAGAAAAGGAGAAGATGATTGAAAACTTGGAAACAAAAATAGTGAAAAGATATTAAGAAGAAGGACATGCAGCATAAAAACACCAAAACATTGGATGAGATCATCAACAATCAAAGGCCATACTATGACATGTCTAGGCTAGTATACAACTAGATGCATTTTGAGAAATGTTCAAGCTCCATGACGAAAGAAACATAACAAATGAGTTATACAAAAGTTCTCAAAGGAAGGAATCATGGTCAACACGAGTTAGCGATGAATGAATAAAAAAGACCTTGTACATCTAGGCAACAAGGAAGATTCATTCATCATGAAGAAATTAATAGAAGAGAAGATCACGATCAACCGAGGCATGAATTCAGAAGCACTGTAAAACAAAGAATATCATTCACTTATAGGTATCAAAGTTTCTTTTTGGGTCATTGTTTTAATTGTACTAACTTTGGACATAAAGTTGTGGATTGTAGAGCATATGAAAGAAAGGTTCATGTAAGAAATGATTATGTGGATCCTTACAATATCGAATGTTATAAATGCCACAATTATGTTCACATATCTTGGAATTGTAGAAGTGTGTTGGATCTTTTCATGAAATAAAAAACTGATGTTAGATATGAGAAGGCTTGGATAAAAAGAGAAAAACAAGAAGATAAGGTAAATGAAGAACAGGTCCAAGGAATCATGCTCACAGGATTTGAGGCAATACAAGATCATGATGAATCTACAAGAAAAGAGGAAGATGTCAGAATACAGGAAGTGGATGAAGATGAATATGTCATAATTCAAGAAGAAAATGGAAAGAATGTCAAAACTCAAGAAGGTGATGAATCTACAGATGAAGAGGAAGATGACTCCTCGTCGAAGCATATACTTTTCTGCTCCATCCAGATTGGATATTCCCAATAAATATGAATATTGAAGAGGGGGAGTCTATGCAGTAGCTACTATAGATCACAAAAATATCTTTCGAAAAATTTGTTGAGTTTGAGAAGACAAATTAAAAGCAGCCAGATAGTAGAAGTACATAATGATATATTGATCGATTGAAAAGCAATGTTCCCATATAGATATTAGATGAATAACATTGACACACATTCCTGGTAGGGATACATTCATTACAGGTTCGAGGATGTATTGCAGATCAATGGAAATATTTGACTCAATCTGAGAAACAATAATATGTGATGGTTAGTTGTAGAAGATTCAAGAGAAGTCTTCAAAACAATGCAGTGATATATGGGTCAGCATTATGGAAAGTTGAGTAGAAAAGTTATGGACAGTTTGTGACATATGGACAGAGATGGATTCATGAGATTCTTAGCAGGAACATAAAACAAGGGTCAAAGAAGAGGCATACCAATGTATTTACAATTGGAAGCAGTGGAATCAGTTGGTCACATAAAGGCAAGCAATGAAAGGCACAATAGAATTGGGAAATAGAAATTGTCAGTAGAAGCTATATCGTCAGAAGGAAATCATTGAACAACACAATCAAGTGAACATGACTACTGATTGAAGAAATCAAGCAATGGATTTTTTACAGTATGGACAAGTGAACATGACAAGTGATTGAAGAAAATAAGTAATGAATGTTCTTTATATATGCCAGCGAATTTCAAGAGGAAACACCAATGGACAATAAGCATTACTGGAAGAGAGAAAATGAAACATTTACATGTATCCCTACATTGATATATATGACATCTTACAGAGAAGTCATATCATCAAAAAAAGATCCAGAAAGGAAGATCAGTAGCATGAAGATAGGAGGAGACATATTGATAGGGGGAGTTACCCTTTTGTCAAAGGGGGAAAGAGAAAGAACAAAGGCATGGAAACACAGAGAAAGAATAGATGCATGAAGATAGGGGGAGCAACCTCAAAGAGAGATACCCTTTTCTATTAATATCAAAATAAAAGAGGAACAAGGAAAGAGAAAGAGAAAAAACATGATTACAGGGGGATCATACCAAAGGGGAGACACCCTTTTCCATTGATGTCAAAGGGGGAGAGACAAGAGCAATGACATGGATACAAGGGGAGTGATGGTCACAAGGGGAGCATGAGCATGAGTATTCATATGAGCACGAGTGTTGCCATCAATGCATTCCATTAGTGTTTCCATCAATGCCAAAGGGGGAGATTGCTGGATAGTTAGTTGTCATTGATGTCAACCATTGGAGAAGTAGATAAGCCCTAGATATGTGGTTGAGATTGATGATAAGTTAGTTGTTATTTGATCCAAAATGGATCCAGGAAGGCCTAAAAATCAAAGTTCTCGGAATCGAACGAAACTAACACCATTGTGTCAGAATCGTTGTGTTGATTCCAACCATATAATTTTTCTGCAAATGTACACTGTATGTGAAAGATAT
>JZKD02S2376316.1:3965-29992 GCA_000966675.3 Picea glauca | reverse complement strand
ATAGCTTTCGGAGTTCCCATGTTAGGATTTCCTGCTTGGTCGGAACAGTACACTAACTGCAAGCTCATGGCCGATGAATGGAAGATTGGAATAAGATTGAAGGGATACGCTCGTCACGCGGGTGAGAGCAAGATGGTAGCGAGGAAAGAAATATGCGGCGCTATAAGAAAATTGTTGAGTGACGAAGGGAAGAAAATGAAAATAAATGTGGAGGCATTAAGCAACAGTGCGAAGACTGCAACAATGGACGGAGGATCTTCACACCAGAATATCGAGACTTTTGTACAAGCTTTGAAGGCAACAAGGACTAAATTGATGAAGACTGTGGACTAACAGCGAACGGCAGCTTAGCGTGGAAGCTCAATATTAATCTTAATATGATGGTTAGCAATCAGTCATAATGGTTAGCAATCAGTCATCATGTTAATTATTTTTCATGTTTATTTAATCATATTAAAAAATTACTCTTTGGTTATCTGATTATTAAGTTTAGTCACATTTAAGTGATTAACAGATTTAATTGATATTAAATATTTACTTCATCATATTGGTTCCCTTTTTCTTTTACCCATTAGCTAGAAAAATGGACAAAGAACAATTGACTAGCTTCAATAGGGTGAGGAAAGCTAAAATAATTATATACATCTAGGGTCTGCGCACAAATAGTTTAGGCAACCTCTTCTTTTGCAGGAAATTTTAATCTGTGAAAACGTCTATCTTTGGAATCCTGTAGACCCCAAGTCCCTCTCCGGACCAGCTTCAACAAGATTAGCTATATGCAGTGTTTTTATATTTGCTTTGGATATATTTTGTTACTTGTTTTTTTTTCACTGTTTTAGCTTTAGGGTTACACTTAGGGTTTTATTTCACTGTTTTGGCGTTAGAGTTACAGGTAAGGTTTACAGTTAGGCGTTAAAATTATAACTTTTAAGCGTCTATTAGTCATAAATTATGTCACTGTGCTAGTTTTTATGTTTGGTCTGTGCATCTGGACCTACTTTGGGTTCAACAGTTTCAAGATAATCTGCTCGAACTGCGGCTTCAAATCTTGCAGCTGCGTGGTAAACTGGCAGGCTCTACTGCGGGTGATACCTTTGCCCTAGTTTTTGATGAAGATTTTAAATTATTTTCCTTTACATAGTTTTGTGTGATTTTAAATTATTTTTATTTGTTTGACTTTACGTTTAAATTTAAATTATTTTTAGTTGTTTGACTTCACGTTTAAAGGTTAATCAGGCATACGACTTTCGGCAATCGTGGATGTTTGTTTAGATATGAATAACATTGATATTGTTATTAAACTAGCATACCCTAAGATAACATTGATGTTTGTTTAGATAGGAATAATATTGATATTGTTATTGTTATTAAACTAGTTAATATATGAAGATTTGTTTATGATATGTTTTCTCTTAATTATAAAGTTGATTTTCAAATGTGGCTTAACTTATTGAGTAAGTAATTCAATAAGATAATTTATTAGATTAAGTTAGAAATAAGTGATGTAGTCCAACTCAAAAGAGTAGTTGAATACATTGTTCAAAATGATAAGATTAAGCTAATTGTGATAGTGGATAGGTTGAGTGAGAGTCCTTGATTTCTAAAAAAAATCAATAATTGAGTTCCTCAAGAATCAATCTTGTATAAATGCATGTGTTCTCTAATATAATAGAAGCAATTCACAAGATCAATGGTTGAGCTCCTCAAGAGTCAACCTTGTATAAATGCAAGTGTTCTCTAATATAATAGAAGAAGTCACAAAATCAATGATTGAACTCCTCAAGAGTCAACCTTGTATAAATGCATGTGTGCTCTAATATAATAGAAACAAGTCATATTGTCTACTATCTATGTCTGCTATGTGTATTTTCATCATGTTTATTAGTAATTATTGTAATTCTAAAATATATTATCATGTTTATATATTCATATGGATAATGATAGAAACTTTTGAATATATTTATATTTGAAAGACAATATCAATGCATTTGAAATATATTATGATTTGGATTTATTTATTTTACATTTTTTTTTTTTTGTGTTGAAAGATATTTTGTACAATTTAATATGAAGGAGATGTATAATCTATTTCATGTTTAACATGGAATTGATAAGTAGCATTTACAAAAACTATTAATAAAAAAAAAATATTCATATGGATTATAAATAAAATAAAATATTTCAATAAACTTAACTATAAATAAAATATTTCAATGTCCACCTTAAGTAAAATATTTTAATTAATTTATAATATTGTAATTCATCATTATAAATATTATATGTTTTTCTAGTATCTACATTATATCTATTTTCTACATAAATTGTGTATATGTAACACTTACATTTAACCATCTTAGTTACTAATTTATTTATTTTTGTTTTATTTCTTTGTAATCCATTAATAATATATGGGAAAGTGTCTACGATGTGTTTTCTCTTAATTATAAAGTTGATTTTCAAATGTGGTTTGATTTAATTATAAAGTTGATTTTCAAATGTGGTTTGATTTAATTATAAAGTTGATTTTCAAATGTGGTTTGATTTAATTATAAAGTTGATTTTCAAATGTGGTTTGATTTATTGAGTAAGTAATTCAATAAGATGACTTATTAGACTAAGTTAGAAATAAGTGATGGATTCCAAGTCAAAGGAGTAGTTGAGCACATGGTTAAGGAAATAATATTAAGCTACTTGTGATAGTGGATAGGTTAAATGAGAGCCCTTGATCTCTAAACAAGATTAATGGTTGAGCTCCTCAAGATTCAGCTTTGTATAAATTCGTGTATTCTCTAATATAATAGAAGCAATTCATATTATCTAAGTACTCTCTATATCTCCTATATGTACTCTCATCATGTTTATTAATATTTATTGTAATTTGAAAATATCTTATCATGTTTATATATTCATATGGATAATGATACAAATTTTTGAATATCTTTATATTTGAAAGACAATATGAATGTATTCAAAATATATTATGATTTGGATTTATTTATTTTACCTTTTTTGTATTGAAATATATTTACAAAAATATTAATAACAAAAAAGTATTTCAATGTGGATTATAAATGAAATAAAATATTTAAATAAACTCAACTATAAATAAAATATTTCAATGTCAATTTTAAGTAAAATATTTCACTATCATCTTTATATATATGTGTGGGTAATTGAAAGTAAAAACATGTTTATCAAGTGTTGTTTAATATAAAAGAGATGTATAAATTTCTTAATCAATATAATCCAACTTAATCTCAAATTTATTCTAAACAAGAAATCAAATCTTTTAAAACTAAAACTTTTTTATTTGAAAAAACTTAAAATCACTATAACATTAAAATGAATCTTAAAATCTTAAATTTTTTATAAAAACAAATACCAAATACTAATCTAATAATAACATATGTATTAAATTATTCAAAATTAACATTAAAACACCTTTAAATATAAAATTATAATCTTTAATTAAGAAAGCATATTACATTCTACCATGTGAATTGCATCTTTTCTATAACCCATATTTTTCAATTTTTTAATTTTATTACATTGGAATGTCCATATGTGTAATAGGTTTATTTTAATTTTTTTTAATAAACCATAACATTAATTACATGATACAAAGTGTTTATACGAAATAATTATTTTTTATTTTTCAATTTAAATTAATTCCGAAAATATTGTAAATTTATTTATTATTTTAATTTTAGTTAAATTTATTTATTTATAATTAAAAAATAAAATAAAAAAATAAAAATAACTTAATTATGTATTTTTAAAGATATTGAATTTTAATTTTATCAATTTTAATGACATTATCATTATCATCATATGTTTGCATGCTACACACCTACACATTTAAACCAAAGAGTATGTTGGATTTGTAATGACATTATCATCATATGTATGTTCGCATACTATACATTTAGACCTAAAAGTATGTTAGATTTGTAATGACATATATATATATATATATATATATATATATATATATATATATATATATATATATATATATATATTGGCATGCTACAGATTTACACCGAAGAGAATGTTTGATTGAAAGTTTGTTTTAACCCAATTATAGACATATTTTAAGCTAACTATCACATTCATGTATGCATTTTCCAAAGCCAAAAGAACATAAAATATTGATGTTCCATTTTAGTTCTTTTTATATTAAGGTTCTCGTTGATGGTAAAATTTGACTTTTAGACYTAAAGTTTTAATTGGATATAAGATATTGGATTCTTTCTTATTGCATATAAAATATTGGATTCCATATTGAGAAAAGTACATTTTGAATTTGAATGTTTAAGATATAAATATTTTGTAATTAAGGATAGTAAAATAAGTTGTAAAAAAWAATCTCATTCYAATGAAAATTATKGTATCCRTAATGAAAGAAYAARKAAAGCATGGCCAAAAAAAAGAGTAGACCAAAAACATTTGAGAATCGGAGATGMAAATAATGATGTTGAACAARGAYCTYAAATCATAATGATGATGGAAATGTACWTAAYAATKAATTCTAACTMCCAVGAAGAAGAGCATGGAATTGAAAAACAAATTGAAGAGGATTTTCATACAAAATATGGCATTGATGAAGAAATTGAAGAGGAGGCTAATACATCAARGATTMTAGGACAAATTGGTAGTGTCAATGATATCCAAGTTGATGAMAAATTATTATTAAACATYAATACAACCAAAATTGAAGAGTTGGGGCMCAAGTTTTCACTTGTATTAWACAAAAACRTGTTCAYGATATTCTCACAATGTTTTTKAAAGAMAATCAATGATTGCATAAGAASAAATGKTATTTGAGTTGATGAAGTACAAGAAGTTGAAAATGATACTCAATTATTTAATGATAAAAATTCTATGAAASAGACAAAGCTARAGCATAATGTATTTTAAACCTAGTTATTGCAATCAAATGGGTTGTAGGGGAATTATGTCAACTTCTACTAGTCTCCCTGTTGTTTGGCAGTTATCACAACTCCTTACATATCTTTTAGCATCCTTGAAGAGTGTTGGCCAATAGTACCTTGGGTGAAGTACTTTGTAGGTTGTTCTCTTTGTTGGAATACTGAGAGGGGAGGTGAATCAGTATGAGCACTTCTTACCACTTTCAATCAAAATATATAAAATTTAACTTTATCAGCAGTATATCATTTATGATTTAATTCAATATATGATGATCATATAACCATAATCAGTATCGTTCAACAATATCACATCAAATACACAGTAGACCAAAATTTACATGGATACCCAAATGCGATAAAACCATGGAATGATTTCTTATATATATCAATATTGCATTCATAGGAAGCACCAACTTCCTAATTCTCTAGCACCAACTGGAAGGAGGCTCCAACCCTCTATTAACAGGCTCCAACCCCCTAGTTTATAGTCCCCAACATGAAGGAACCTTCAACTCCTTGTTTTCTTTGGCTCCAATCAAAAGGATGCTATGACCCCCCTGATTTATAGACTCCAACCTAAATGAATCTCCAACTTCGTGTATTCTCATGTTCCAACCGAAAGGAGGATACAAACCACTCTCCTTGCCTCATCCTTCCACCTTGAAATATAAGTGTTCACTCAACTTGTCACTACCACTGATATTGGCACTTCCATTGTCTCATTAATCAACTTATCACTGTCGCTGTCACATCAACTTGTCACCATCACTGTCACATCAACCTATCAATATCATTGTCAAATCAACATGTCATTGTCACTATCACACCAACCTATACCAGATCATGCATTAACCATGTACCAAAACTTGTACCATACCATGTACAAAACATGTACCATACCATGCATCAACCATGTACCAAAACATGTACTTTATCATGCATCAACCATGTACCAAAACATGTACCCTATCATGCATCAACCATGTACCAAAACCTATACCATATCATGCATCGACCATGTACCAAAACATGTACCATAACATGTGCCTCAACCATATACTATATCACTCATGATATATCTAAATCATGCCATACACCATGTACCATAAGATATCATCAAAAAAGTGCCTCAAGCATGTGATAACATCACCATGACATACACCAAACCAAATACCAAGATAGTTAAGATATTCTCTAATCAATGTACCATAACATCACGAAGGTGTGCCTTAATCATATTCCCAAATCTCCAAACCATGCCTCAAGCATGTATCAAGACACAACCCTTAAAACACATGCAAAACATACCTTTGATTATATAACATACCTGGTGCATTAGATGACAGACATACAGACCTTCCTTAGCCTCGGCAACCTGGTACTAACATCCTCCTCAAAAACATTCATAGATATGTGACTTTTACACTATCAACCCAAGGATATCCACACTTTTCTCTTCTATGACCCGCGTACATCTGTCCCTTTCCCATTGTCAACCCACAGATAACCTATATACACTTTGCTACACGGTGACCCATGTACATCCATGCTTTGATAAATTGTGACCAGTGTACATCCGCACTTTGATGAACTGTGACCCGTGAATAACCTCAAAAATATAATTTAGTCACATTCATACACTTCGTTCCTTCATACTTTCCCTACTTCAGATATGCTACAAAAACATAAACCATGTCACTTATTCACTTAGAATAGATTCAATGGACTTGTTTATGTGAATTTTTATATGAGATACTGCTTGAGGTGTATTTATACTTTTTCAAAGTAACTTATCTCCTTAAATTTAGGACGTCTTGTTACAACCACTTTACCCTTTAATAAATGACTTGTAATTGTTTAGGGGATTCTTAACCATTCTTCAGGGTTTCCAACTTCAAGAGGGCATAAATCCTCAACCGTGAGGAGCCATGTGATGTACTACCTACCGTTGGAAATGACACGATAAGGACTATCCATATATGAGTGTATTACATGCATTTATATTATTCTTCATGTCCTTATTCCTCAAACAACTTTGGACTTCAGGAATATACATCTGGGGCTTCTCAACCACTTAGCCATATTTCCAAGGCTTCTTCTAGGCTTGACTAGGGTTGACATCAATGCTTTTAGAGTTCATATAGAATTGACATCAATGACAACTAAATTTCCAACAATCTCCCCCTTTAGCATTGATGGCAACACCCATACTCCACTTGTGACCAATTCTCCTCATGTTTATCTTCCCCTTTGACATCAATGGAAAAGGTTAACTCTCTTTGGGGCTGCTCCCATTGTATTCATGCTTTTGATATTTCTTTTTCTCCCCCTTTGACCTCATGGGAGAAAATGGTAACTCCCCCTGTCGGTATGTCTCCCCCTATCTTCATGCTTCCGATATTTATTTCCTGATCTCTTTCTCTGATGATTTCTCACCCTCAACTTCACAGCAAGATGTCGTGTAGATCAATGTGGGGATTTTTGTATTTGCTTCATTTCTTCTCTCTCAGTGCTTCTTGTCCATTGGTGCTTCCTCTTGAAATTCACTAACATATATAAAAATAATTCAAAGTTACTTGACTTCATAACTTGTCATGTTCACTACTTAGACATCAATGACCATRCTTTTAAACAATTTTCCTTTGAMTTTTGCTGACMATTTCTCTTCACGTGCTATGTTGTGCCTTTCAMTACTTTCCTTCCTATGACTAACTAATTCCACTTTTCAATATGATTTCATCTACTGTSRTATATATGTCTATCCCTRCCAATTATCTCATAAATCCATCTTTGTCCATATGTCATAAAATATCCATGATTCTACTACTCAATTGTACATAATGTTAACCCATCTATTGATTACAACATATTCTTGCTTCTCAAGCTGTCTGTTCAATATGAAAATCATAATCTACATGTCTGCAAAATATATATATTAAATATGTCCCTATTTGAATACATGTCTGGAATCCTCTATACAATCATGAACCTATGCCTGAGAAGTGTTCCAATGATATACTTCATAAATTTTAGTTGATATATGCATGGGAATGTGTTCTGAAGTTGCTCCTCAACCAATCAAGTTTTCACAAGATATTCTCCATTTCTATCATCAAACCACTCTGAGACTTCCTTCCCAAAATCTGCAACACTTCAAACTACTCGAAAGATAGTTCTTTGATCTATAGATATACTACTTAGACTCCCCCTCTTCAATATTTACATTGTTGGGAGTCTCCAATCCATATGGCTCAGAAAGGTGGAGGAAGCCACCCTAATGTGAAGTAATATTTATCTTATATCGTATGAATTATGACATCTTCCTCTCCATCATCTTCTTAAATTATGACATCTTCCTCTTTACCTATAGATTCATCATGGTCTCGTACTAATGTGAATCCTAAGAGTATAATTTATGGGAGTTCTTCATTCACATGTTCTTTCTTTCTTTTCCAAATTCTCATGCATATGATATCAATGTATTCTTTCATATAATTATCCATCATTCTTATACAATAATGATCTATGTGTCCACGGTTGTGGAATTTGTAACACTCAATATTGCATGGGGCCACATAAGAATTTCTTATTTGAACATTTATTCCATAAGATCTCCAATCTATAGCTTATGTCTGAAGTTATTATAAGTATAACAATGACCATAAAAGAAACTTTGATACTTGGAAGTAAATGATTTTATTTTGTGATGTATTCCTTCTGAATTCATGCCTTGGCTGATCACAATCTTCTCTTATGGTGTTTCCTTCATAATGATTGAAGTTTATTTGATACCTGAAAGTGGAAAGTCTTCTTTTATATCCATCTCTTCTGTAATATTCTTCTTGAGTCTTCTTCATTTCTATAATCTTCTGCTTTGAGGGCTTTCATTATTCCTTCTTGATATATCCTTTAATGACTTGTACATAACTCTTGACCTTCTCCTCATTCTTCCTTTCCAACAACCTGTAACACTTCTATTCAACTTTCTTTACTAGTGGTGTGGAGATTTCTCTCTCTTCAATGTTCTTGTTGATCTTGATAACTTTAACTGTTAATGTGACGACTTCCTATTCAAGATTCTCATAGTCTTCTTCTTTCTTCATCATATGAATCTTTGATTGAGGAGAATCGTTGGAAATCACATGGAGCCAGACCTTTCAGAGTGTGCGAATCTGTACAGAATCTCAACACTCGCAGTTATGGTAGATATTTTGAAGCACGCCTTAACTCAGCGTCGAAAAAATATTTTGAGGCACGCTTAAACGATCGCGAGCGAAGTGGGAGTTTCCACTCCTGCTCTAGATTGTGACTGCACTAGGATAGTCATTAGGATAGGTTTTGATGTAGACAAGTAGTCGGGGGGGAACCCTAAGAAACCTCTGAGATAAATAGAGGATTTGTACATGCCCATGTGAGGCTAGTTGCAAGCTAGTAGGAGATTCAGTTTTCGTTTTTTATTACAGTTGTAGCCATTTTCACTTATGAATATAACAAAGGAAAATTGACCCAATTCATGGTGTGGACATTATTTTCAATTATCTGTTATTATGATTTCATGAATGAATGAATGAACTTTATTATGAATAGATGGAACTATGAATGTTAGAATAAGTTTCAATTGTTTCTCTTCTGTCGAGTGGTGCAAGGTGTGCACACAGAATGCAAGGAGTGCGTTAATAGGACATGTTTTGATTCTGAAGCTCAGAAGAGATAGCATAAAACTTTACCTTTGCAAGGAGTGCAAAGAGACTGGTGCAAGGTGTGCACAGTCATCCGCAAGAATTTGAACCTTGCATAAAGATCTAGTGCAAGGAGTGCACAGATCTGAGATTCGACTAAGTGTCGAAGGGAATTTGCAAGAAGTAGAAGAAATAGAAAAGGAGAACGCCAAGAGGGTGAGAGGAATTTCTATTCGAGAAATACTTCGGATCTAAGTTATCGAAATCCCTGAAACGCAAGGAGTGCGCAGGAAGTTGAAGTCTTCACGAGACCAAGATCAGGTGGAACAACACTTTTCATAAGTGTGGAAGAGATACCAAGAAATGGACTCGTAGGAAGGATAAAGGTCAAGCCCTTTGACTCTTCCAAAAATTTTCTAAGTCTGAAGAAAGCGTAAGCTCAGAGGGAAAGATATGGACCACCCAATCAGCATCCAGACAATGAGGACCAAGCGTAGAGGAGGAAATATCTCAGTCGTTCGGTCTGTGCACAAAGGAATCATAGTCGCCTGACCAAGGTAAATTGTACTAACGATAATCTTTGAAAGTACACAGGAGGAGCGGGGTTACGAAATTCCAAAATCATCAGAGTCATCCATTGTCAAGGAGGACACCTGGCGAGAGATCAACGTTTTGTTGATTGGTAGTTTGGGATAGCCAGAGGTAAAGGTCGTGAGAACTCATGAGGCCTGAGTTCACGATTTGATAGTAGCCGTCAAATCCAGAGGAGTGTGAGCCGTTGATTTGGTGCTCTGAAATATCGGCATTTTAGGAGTCGGGAGTGAGTGGGATTTGATCATAGTCGTCGATCAAAGGAAGATCATGGACCATAGATCTGGGCTTGTCGGGAGTATGCAACTTGAGAAATCAGAAGTAAGATTTTTGGGCACTTGCGAAATCCGAGTTCGTGATTTGATCTGAGTCGTCAAATCGAGGATAGATCTGAATCGTTGATTCCTTTCAAGGAAAGGAGATATCAGGAGTTCAAATATCAAGAGAAGGGAGGTGAGTAGTCCTCCAACTTCACGAAACGTAAAATCCCAATATGAAAAGGAGATCAAGATCGTTGGATCGCGAGGATTGTCGACCGTTGATCAAGTAGGGGAAACTCGAAAATTCAGGTTTTGGGAGGATGAGAAAGCGAGCTTCGTGAAGCACGAAATCGCGAAGCACTCAAAATATTGGCCCACGGTCATAGTGAAGGGTCACACTGGTGAAGGAAAATTGAGGGGCTAGCACATGCTATGCTCTTGTCGAGATTTCAGAGGTCGGGAGAGTCAGGGTGACTCACATTAGAAGAGTCGATACACAAAATCACGAAATGCCTTTTGAGTTAGGTGAGTGGTTATAGCCATGTTCGCAATAAATAAGGGGTGTAGCCATAGAAGAGATAGCGCCCGATTGGCATAGAAGTTGAACAACGCTCAGGAGATACCCTGCAGGTCTCATGCGACCTGTGTCTTTGGAGAAAGGACCTGTGTAAGTGGGTTTGGGTTCTAGCAGAGACCCGGAGAGTCAATCAGACTCATTTTCTTGATCGATCCTAGACAGGGAGGTCACACAACCCTTAGGAGAGAAGGGGGGATTGCATCAAGTGGTATCAGAGCTAAATTTTTACTTGCAGACAACAGGCAAAGGAGAGGAGACAGAATAACTCGAAGTTGTACTCTGTGTGTGATAGACAGTCAACACAATTCCATTAAGGAGGTGAGCGGAACCACCTTTAGCCAATCGAATGGTAGAAAGGGAGATGCAAGAAATCTTTGCAAGATTAGAGGCAATGGAGGCAGCGCAGAGACGAGCACCTGATGCTGGAGACATCAGCAATGTAGAGAGTGAAGCAGTAGAAGTCAAAGAAGCTACAGGAGAGGATTTCATCAAAGAACACTTGTTGAGAGTAGTTGTTAGATTGGGAGGCAGAGCCAAGATAGAGGTCCCAATGTATGAAGGCAATTTAGATGTTGAAGAAATGTTGGATTGGGTGAGATCCATGGACAAACATTTCGACTATGAAGATGCCGATGAAGAGAGAAAGGTGAAACAGGTTGTCACCAGGCTAAAAGAACATGCAGCACTGTGGTGGGATGTACTGCAGGTTGAGAGGATAAGCAAAAGCAAACACAAGATAAAGAATTGGGACAGAATGGCAGCCAAGTTGAAGGCTAAATTCATGCCCAAAGATTATTAGATAAATCTATTCAGGAAATTGCAAAACCTGAGACAGAAGGGGATGACAATTAAGGAGTACACAGAGGATTTCTATAGGCTGAACATCGGAACTGGACAAAGGGAGAGATATGAAGAAAAAGTTTCTAGATATATAAATGGCCTAAGATATGAAATCGAGGATGAGCTCAGCATGATGTCAGTAAGGACAGTGGAGGATTCTTATTAGTTTGCACTGAAGGCAGAGGAGAAGTTGTCCAGAAAACAAATCCAACAAGAAATAGGTAAAATCCTAGCCCCAAACAAAAGAAAGGGAGTTACCCATGACAAGGCACATAAGTCTAAAGACGAGACTGAGAAACCACATAGTCACTCAGAAAGAGGAGGAATTTCCTGAGGAAGACAAGGTGGTGGAAGAAGTTCTTCTAGAGGAAGAGGAAGAAGAGGAGGAGGAGAAGTAAGATGATATGCCTATGGAAAGATAGGGCACATGTCTTGGGAATGTCCCAATAAAAATAAATAAGGAGGAGGTGAAGCTCACATTTCATAAGGAAAGAGAAGATATGTTGAAGCAGAAGGAGTCGTCAAATCGAGGATAGATATGGACCGTTGATTCCTTTCAAGGGAAGGAGATATATGGAGTTCAAATATCAGGAGAAGGGAGGTGAGTGGTCCTCCAACTTCGCAAAACGTGAAATCTAGATACGTGAAAAGGAGATCAGGATCGTTGGATCGCGAGGATTGTGGACCGTTGATCGAGCAGGTAGAACTCACAAGTTCGGGTTTCAGGAGGACGAGCAAGTGGGCTTCATGAAGCACGAAATCATGAAGCGCTCAAAATATTGGCCCACGGTCATAATGAAGGGTGACAGATGTGCCCAATGTTCTCATAGAGCTAATTACCATATATGACGATGAGGAAAGCTCAAGGGTCTCTCTCATAACCGCAGTACCAATCACAGAGGAGGAAGAAATAGGGGAAACATATGCTCCAACTCCTGAATCTTTGAACTTAATTCCCCAAGAAGGCGATAAAAAGGCCGAAAGAATTCTTGACACTGAATTTCTCGACCAATCGAGAATTCAGCCTAAGAAGGACAACTCCAAGGATGAGTTGGGTTTTGGTGAATAGGAAGAAAAAACACAATGATCATAAATCGACATCTCAATAGTCGATCCTCAAGTAAATCTTGATCTTTTGCCCCTGTCCCCATCTAAAGATGAGAATCCACTAGTCGACGAACCCCAGCAGGAGGTCAAGTCACCGGGAAATACAGAAGTTCCCCCTGCTAAATAACTACAAGAGTCGATCATAGAACATATATATATGGCAGGAAGTGTAGGTGACACTTTGATCAGGGGAGATCAACAGATTTCTGAGCCAGTGGATGAGGTCACTGATATAAAAGTGATCACTTATGATAGAAAGAGGAAAGTTGTGATGAGAAGGACAACTAAGAAAATGATGCTCACGCTTGATAGCACACTCCTCATCACCACATAAGAAACACATCTAAACACAGAAAATGCTAAGACAACTGAGTTGATCGGGGCGGGAATGGATATAACTAATGCAATGTTGGATAGACTGAAAAGGGATGAAAAGGAATTAGCAGTCGCAAAGAAGGAGTTGGATAATTTGTGCCATCTAGCAAAGTATTACCAAGATTTGATGCAGGGAGTAGTGTTATTGAGGAGTGATTTCAGAGAAACATATGTGCAATTCACAAGCGAAAGAAATCTCTTCACCACATGCATATCCGATTTTCAAGAGGATACCATCATGGGGATGGAAAATTTTAAAGACGTGCAGAGATGGTATGAAAAAGGCACATCAGGCCTTAGAGAGGATTGACTATATCAGTTCAGTACAGAAAGGTCGAGACTTGGAAGAGCACTAAATCCAAGTATTGATGGATAACAACATCTCCTGAATCAAGAAGGTAGTTGAATATTGAGTGAGCATGGTCCAGGAACCTCGGCGGAAGATACAGGAAAGGTGGGAAGAGTTTGAGAAAAGTTGGGAGAATATCAATCGGGAGATGGAAAACATTGACATACCAGAGTTCGGTTCACCAAAAACTTTTGTTGATTTACATAACATAGTCAAGCGACATGCAGAGCAGGACTCGGCAGGGAGGCAGATATCTCACATATTTCAAGTATGACTCTAGGTCAAGTAAATATGTTTATGGAACACCCAATCAAATCTCTCACAGTACTACATTGCTTAAGTGTCAAGATCATCAGGTATAAAGAATGAGCAGTGGACATAAAGGAAGTCTTCTCTGCACCAATGGATCAACATAGTTTTCCCTATGCAAACACATGCGAAGACCTTTTATTCAAGTGGGCGGAGTATGAAAAAAATCATCCACTGCAGTAAAAAATTGGATGATCTCAAGAGAACGAGGATATAAATTTTGCCACGTGTCATTTTTGTTTTACTTAACATGACTTTTAGCAATTATTTTTAGCTTAGTGATTCTTTATAAATAGGGAGATCAACCTCGTGCAAATGGTAAATGGTTTTGGAGAGAAATGTTTTTTTGAATTTTGTAATAGAACTATTTCTATGCAAGTTTATTTAATTGAGAAGTTTTGTTTAGAACCAAAGACAAATTTTTCATCTAAAGCGTCAATCTGATTGGATCAAGGAGGGATTGTTTACGTCTTCGAGTTTGATAGTGATGCTATATTGAGTAAGAGTTGTTGTATTTATTGTTAAGTTATCTTTCAATACTATAACAATTATTTTGTTCTAGATGATGAAAATAAATCAATGTGTTGATATGTGATTGATCGTAGAGCTAAGAGATCTAACTTTCTTACACTCATCTTTGTTATGTATGTGTTTTCCTTTTTACAATTTTTATCTCGGTCAATGATGAATGTCCGCAAGTAAGAGTATTATTGCTAAGGTTGGAATAGGTCAGATTACCATTGTCTGCACGATGAGGTATAATGTTTATTCTAAGCTCATTATTCTTCAGTATTTAGTAATTTCCCTTTATCAATTGGCTTATGAAATAATCCTTATCTTACCTTGATTATTTAAGAGTATAAAAATACAAATAGAGAATCGCTTAACGTGAAGGAGAAACTTTTCATAGAAAGATACAACTGTTATTCACCCGTAAATCCCATCAATAAATCTTTCGGATCAAAGATCTGGAGAACCATTCCACTCATCAAACGCTTACGAGTCTAATTGTGCCTCTTAAGCAGGCTTGGTTCCTACTATTGAGTTAAAGGATTTCTAACCCCTCAATACCTCCTTAGGAAGTAATGGTCTCCATTGTGTTGAATGCTCGAGGGAGAGGGAAAAGCATTTGTTGAATATACATCTTGATGAGTTGTTTGCCTTGTTGGAGAAGTTGTGTTTCTTAGCTTGTTGAAGGTTTTCATGAAACTATTGCTGGTGGGGTTGATTATGTTCAACGAGTTGGGATACATGAGATGATTGTGTGCAGAAGGAATATTTGTGCTTTGTTGCAATCTTGTCGACCTACATCTGTTGGATAGAAGGTTCTTGGGCCAAGGATTTAGTGATTGTAGTGTCCTTATGGTCACCTTTTGAACATATTGTGAAGAAGTTGAATTTTCTACTATCAGATACTACCTTGCAACACTTTTTAGGTGGGAAAGTAGTTGGAACTACCTCTGGTATCCTATAGAGATGACCCCCTAGACTAAAAATGACACTACGAGGTCGAGACTCATAGATAGAATGGCGCTTACACATATATGGCTGGCCCATGAGAACATCACAGAAATCCAGTGGGGAAACATCACATAATACCTCATCCTTGAAGGGATAGATGATGTATGAAAATCGACACTGTTGGCTGGCACAGAGATCACTTCCCTCGTGAAGCCACCTGATGTTGTATGGTTGCAAGTGTGGTGTTGTCAACAATCCCAAATGTTTGATGACCTATACTGAGATGAGGTTCTTCTGGCTTTCACTGTCAACAATAAAATGTAGTGGGGTCCCCTTCACCCACATCTATGAATGAAAAAGGTGCTCCCCCTCCTTAGGATATGCTAGTTCTTCTGGTTGAATTGTTGTTGTTGTGACAATAGTAATGGGGTCTGCATCAATGATCTATCTTCTGCGAGTATTTTCTAATCAAACTATGAATCAGGGTTCATCTCCTTGTCTTTGATCTTGACCACCAATGATTGTTTTGAGTGACATTCATCAGTTTTGTGCTAGGGGATATTTTGGAAATCACACCACTTTCCAGTGTCCTTCTTCATCTTTTCATTACCCTTCTTTTCCTGTGGCTTGGACAGGTTTTCAGAAGGCTGTTTGTTAGGGTTGTCTTTATCATACTTTGGATGTTGCGTATTTGCAAACCTAAAATCCCAATTTTTTTGGTGCCTAAATTTATTCTTGATTTTGACATCATATGGATAGGCAACTCCTAGTGATGAGATGTCTAGGAAATCCATTTCGGTTTGGATGTACCTATGCAAATCCCCACAGTATTTCAGAACCAGATGTCACTCAGAGTCTTTGATACCCAACTTGGTGTGCAAGGTATGGAAATTGTTTGTGAACTCTGACACTGTTTGGCCCCTCTCTTTCTGCAGTGTGGACCATCTCATGTATTGGTCGTCATAGTTACCAACAAGGTAATATTGTTCCATGATCGCATCCACAAAAAATCCGAAGTGGGCTCGACCCCATATATTCCAGAATCCTATGTGGAACTTTGTTCCTAGTAAGTTTCCCACCAATGTTTGGCATGGGGGAGAGCCTTAATGAGTGTGAAGGTGATCTTCTCCCTTTTAGAGAAATTGTGAACAGAGAAATAACCTTCCTTCAAATACGGGAATATAAAAATTAACTTGTACCTTGAAAGGAGAGGTTCCTACAAAGTGGTGTCTTGATGAAGGCGTGCCTTTTATCAATAGATGTTGAAGGATGTGGGAACAGTTCTCCATCATTTCGTCTCTCTGTCGCGTGAGAGCTTGCTCAAGAAACATATTAATAGAATATTTTGCTCCGTCGTTTTTATTTTCTTCCTTCATGGAGGGTTTTTTGGGCATGCGAGAACGATTGTCCTCAACAGAGGAAAGCTCGAGACCCAACTTGCTATACTCGTACCTCATCGATGACATGCACTGAAAAATGATCAAGAGGAGCTTGCTCTGATACCACTGATCTAGATTAGTTTCTGCATTAAATGAGAGTAGAGATATAAAACAAAAATATACAGAGATATTGAAAGAGATCCAATAATATAAAGAGATATATCAGATATATAACCATAACTACAGAGATACAGTAATAAACAATTTCTATTAATGAGAGAAATGTACAAAAATGTACAAATACAGAGTGAAAAACTCGCTAGAATGGTGGCAGTTTCTCTCTGAGAAGAGATGTGACAACTACTCACATTCGCAAGAATATGATTATAATGAGGCTCTAAAGGAATTTTTAACATAAATAAAATCCAAAACCCTAACCCCGGAAGATGAAAAGCCAACAGTTTTGTGGACCCCATTTTGGGTAGTTTGGTGTATCAACATCCTAAGGATGTAACTTTGGCATACGATCTTCGTTTGGGGTGTACGATAGCTAGTTGGAAAGGTATCGTCAAGGAGATTCATTTTAGGGGCTCATTCAAATCCTTTAACTCTCGTTGAGGTATTCAATCCCCAAAAAACTTCATTTAGGCCTTCAAAATGGCCCCGGAAGTTTAGGAACCGAAAAACTGCTAAAAATAGTAAATTGTTAGAAGACTGTTTTGAGCCAGTTGGAATAGGTGGGTGGCCACGAATATCCACCTAGATAAAATTACATATACACGTGTTTGCTAATGCGTTATTACTCACAGGGGTGCCATGGGGTTTTCAGGGGTGTTCAACCAAGTGAAATCTCTTATATTTCCTGTGTATGCTTACCCTACCACAATTTTACCTATTTAATGACAAATCATTGTGTTATTTATAGGCGTCAAAACACATCTCTAGCCTAAAAAATATTTCTCTAAAATATGTACTCAAGAAAGTGCTCTAATACCATTTGGGGTGTTCTTTATTAGTAAATTGAAATATTCAGAGTGGAAATAAGATGTTTTACCCATATTTAATGCAGAAATGACAAATTGTAATCACAATAGAAAAAATAAAGAGCGAGAATACCACAAAATGCTATACCTTTTTTTATGAAAGCAATGTTCACTTGCCTCTTCAATGGGGAAACCTTCAATTAAGAAAAATTTCGATTACAATAAACTTCACAAGACATCTTATTACATTGCTTCTAGTTCTTTATATATTACTTTACTCCAATGGTTATTAGTGATGTGTTTATAAGTTAGCTATTGGATTCTTCAACATAGGTCCTTCCACCTTTGCCTCGACAAGGGAAGGGAACTTGGTTCTCGCTTTCTGCATTAAATTCTTGAACTGATTGATCAAATTTGTAGATGAATCATAAGTTAAGAGAACCAGTCAGTTATTCTCATTATAAAGAACTATTTACTAGAGATGGAATCCATACAAATCAACCCATCTCTCTACTTATGGGGTTAGGGAGGATGGGACCCTAACATTTATTATTATCTTTTTGGTCTCTATCCTTAATAATAATTTTTTCTATTCTTAATTATTTCTCATTATCCTTCCATCCTAGATTCTTTTACATTTTGAACATTCATCCTTGATTCAAGTGGGTCTCCCAGAATGAAGTCTTGATTTATAAATATTTATGAACCTTTTTAACTCATAGTCTTATTGAGTATGCCATATTTATGGTCATTAGAGCTTGACTTAACAAGTTGTTTCAATTTGTAATGTATTTTGTAGTTCTTCGTTTAGTAATGCTAACATGCCATCATCTTTATTTATTTTTAAACCAAATTCTCTATAAGCTTATTCATTTCTTCTTTGATGAGTTTGATATCCAATTTACATTCCAAACTATTTGGGGCCAAATTGTTATTTACCTTTTTTTCTAGCTCTTTAATCTAGTTCCTCAAATTAATATTTTCTTGATTATTGGTCTCTCCTTCTTAGGTTGAATCTTTCTTTTCTTGGCTTTTCTTTTCCATTTCTTGTAATCTAATCTCCATTTTGTGCAACTTAGTCTCCAACTCTAGTGTTTTATTGTCTATTTGTTTGTGTATCGTGTCTTCAAAGGTTCTAAACTTATTGTCAAGCATTACCTCTTACTTTATTTGAAATTTGACTTCTCTCTTTTCTCTAGTGATGCAGGATCATCGCTCCACCTCAGCATATGCACCAACATGCCAACATGCAGATGCGTAATGAAGAAAGGGAGAGGTGTCGACCCTCCCATTTTTAAATTTAAAATAATCCTATACGGATTATTGTGTTGTAAGGTTGATAAATGCCAGACAACGCCTTTGTACAAGTAGTGTTTAGGGTTTCCTTAAATGGTTACTTGTAGTGGGTCCAGATCATAGTCAGGTCTGGACATCCATTTATGTAATGTAGCCATAGAAGTATGGTGTCGTAACTGCGATAGCGATGGAACTAAGGCAGTGAAGAGGATAAGCTCATGGAGCCCTCTTTTGTAATTAAGAGAGATATCTCAAGAGAAAGAGGAGTCTGAGGAGGCCTTAGGAGGTCTTAGAAGTTATAAGATAGAGAGAGCTTGAGAGAACTAGGACTCTGTTACAGTCCAGTTTTTGTAAACATCTGTATAGACACACAGAGATAATAGAAAAGCAGTTTTTCTTGCATATTGTTGTTCATGTGTTTATGTAATTCATAAATGAATGTTGTAGATGTATGATAAGTTTCATTTACAGTAGGAAGGTATATTTATCTATCTTTGTTTGAGTTTGAAATATCATTCTGGGTTCTTTAGGCTGTGCAAGGAGTCAACAGAACATTGGAGGTTTTGTAGCCAATGCAAGGAGTGTGCATATGACCTCTGTAGAGTCAGAAAGAGCGTGTCAGGAGGGCACACCAGAGTGATCATAAACTCAAGAGGAACCTCAAGGTTACTGAATACCTTAGAGGAGGAATGGTGGAGAGAAAACACAGAGAGACATGACTGTTGAAGATTTTGTAGAGATCTGTCAAGTGGGCATTGAGCGAGTGCAAAGAGTGCACCAAGGAAATCTGTTTCGAGTTCAGAGAGGAGAGAAGTGTCTAGGAGAAGACACTCATAGAGTTGTTGAATACTCTATCGGCTCAACAAGGAGTGTTTGAGAGTAAGTTTCCAAGAGGGCACTTGTATCCCTTCGAGGAGCAAAAGGGACAGAGACCTCTGAGGTCCAAGCAGTTGAAGCTCAAGAAGGAAAGAAGAGTTGTTGAACACTCTGGAGGAAGACCTGTGCAAGGAGTGCACCATGCCAACACTCAGATGAAGTGTTGAAAGACATCCACTTGAAGTTTATTCGAAGTGCAAGGAGTGTGCACAAAGTGAACTTGTTTCAAGTTCCCAAGGCTCGGGAAGTTAAGCGTGAAGTGTGCTAGGAGGAGCACCAAAATTATTCTAAGGAAGACGCAGAATGGTCAAGTTTCTTAGATACTGAGCAAGGTCAAAAAGTTCAAGAGAGGTAGCACGAAGCTATGCAGAGAGCGCAAGGAATGTGTTAGGGCCGAGGTCAAGTTTTATTGATGAAATCTCAGGAGGGATAGCATTTTCAAAACATAGAAGAGACCCAAATTTAAAAGGATCGTAGAGGAATCAAAGGTCGAAGCCTTTGAGACGTTGGAAATATTCCAAGTCAGGAAGAAATCCAAAGCTCAGGAGGAGGAGCACAACAACTATCAGATTAGCTACACAGGAAGGGATATGGACCATTGAATCTCACGTCCAGACACATAGAAGAGCGCACAGGAGAAGATCATATCTGGACGGTAGGATCTGAGTGCATGGACCAATAGCTGTTGGATCTAGAGGAATGTGTAGAAGGTTTAAACCCTTTGGAGTTTCACATGAGAGTGGATATTACGAAACGCGAAGTCCCTAAATCACCAAGACTGTCCATTGTTAGAAGACAAGTGGTAGAAGATCAACATTTCGTTGACTTGTGACTTGAAAGAGTCAAAGTTCGAGTCGTGAGAACTCATGAAACACTAAATCCTGATTTGATTTGAGCTGTTAGATCCAGAGGAGCATGAATCGTCGAATTTGGGGTGCTCTGAAATATCGACATTTCGAGAGTTGAGAATGTGAAAGAGGTCGTGACATGGAGGTCTCAAGTCATGAAATCCCGACATCATCATAATTGTCCATTGGAAGGGATGTGTGGTGAGAGATCATCATTTCACTGACTTGCAGGAGGGAAATCGTGAGAACTCGTGAAAGGATCGCAGTCATTGATTAAGGAGAGATCTGGACCGTTGATTATCCAAGAAGAATTTCAGTATTTTGGGGATCGGGAGAACAGAGGTGAAAAGTCTTTTGACCTTGCGATACACGAAATCTCGACGTGCTTAAGAGTTGGGCCCCGGGTCATGGTGAATGGTCACATGGACGGAGGCCAAGGGAAGAGCTAAGGAACGTTAAGCTCTTTTTGGATTTTCGGGAGTTGGGGAGACAGGGTTGTCTCACTCACAAAGTCCCGACACACAAAATCGCGACGTGCCTTTTGTGTAGGTGTGTGGTCACAGTCTGTGGTCGTGTGGAGGTGAGGCTCATGCTTGGTGCTTAGTTGCGCAGCCAAAGTTTCATAAAGGAACTGTGGATTTGTTCGTGGGATTCCAGCAGGGAATCGAAGAGCTGCTTCAACTCGATAGACTGAAGAATGATCTTTGACTGGGAGGTCAGTGGAGAGGCAGAGGTAGGGGGTCAACATCATCTAATAGGTTTATTTAATGATTTTAAAACTCACAACGATTATCTAGGGTTACTTTGCTAGGTTTTTCATTGAGAGATTTTGGTAAATATGATGAATTGTTCATATTGGAATTAAGGAATAGAGAGGAAATGAATTAGAATATGGTTGTAGTAGTGTGCCTCAGTGTAAATCTCAAGATCATCAAAGCTCAATCCAAAGAATCTCAAGTCCAATAGGGTCATGATATTCATTCTCCATAAATCTTCGATGGATTATCTCTCAATTTCGATGGATCCACCAGATTCTACGATTTCTTGCGCTCTCTTGGGAATAACATAGGAGGAGAGTTGGAACAACTTATTCACAATCTCAACAAGACGGGGCCTCCCATATCGTGCATCATAGTGGATACGTCTATGTTCTGCACACTTGATGTAATCAAGAAATTCGGGATTCCCTGGATTTCGTTTTGGTCACTCTCATTATGAAGTATCCAATAAGCTTTCTGCATGTATGCTTCATATAATTTCCAACTACAAATAGGACACCCTTTTTGGTTTTGCTTTTTCTAATTATGGTCATCATTTGTGGGATGGGATTTGATAGATTATATTCCGGTCGTTCCAACGTTACAGCCAAAAGGTCTCCCGTTCACAGTACATTCTTGAATTGGTGCTTAAATCCCTTCAATCGAGCCGCGGGGCAGACTGAATTCTCTATAATTATTTTGACGATCTTGAAAGCACGGAAATGAAATTAGAACCTCCAATTTTTCATGTGGGCCCCCTGCTTCCATCTGGTTATTTGAAGGGTTGTTACGAGGACATAATTAGAGTTGGAACATACATGCGGACAGACTATGACTATTCAGCGTGGTTGAATACAAAACCCGATGATTCAATTATATATGTTTCGTTTGGGAGCATCATTCATCTGACTAAAGCTCAGCTGGAGAAAGTAGCGATGGGTTTTAAGGATAGTGGACAGCCCTTCCTCTGGGTTGCTTGTCCTGACATTCTAGCTCCAACCGTCTCAGACTGGCTACCAGATGGTTTTCTTGACGAGATCGGAAGCCAGGGGCTCGTTGTTCCATGGTGCAATCAACTGTGACTGTTATCCCATCCCTCTATTGCAGGATTCATTACACACTGCGGATGGAACTCAATGCTTGAAAGCATAGCTTTAGGAGCTCCCATGTTAGGATTTCCTGCTTGGTCGGAATAGTACACTAACTGCAAGCTCATGGCCAATGAATGGAAGATTGGAATAAGATTGAAGGGATGCGCTAGTCACGCGAGTGAGAGCAAGATGATAGCAAGGGAAGAAATATGTGGCGTTATAAGAAAATTGTTGAGGGACGAAGAGAAGCAGATGAAGATAAATGTGGAGGCATTAAGCAACAGTGCGAAGACTGCAACAATGGACGAAGGATCTTCACACCAGAATATCGAGACTTTTGTACAAGCTTTGAAGGCAACAAGGACTAAATTGATGAAGACTGTGGACTAACAACGAATGAGAGGTTCGTGTGGAAGCTCGATATTAATAATAATAATAATACCCTTCTCCGCCCAGCAATTTGACTAGTAAAGTTTACGGAGGTATACATACCCTACCCCCCTCTGGATTTGAACTTGTGACCTCTTAAGAGGAAACACATGTTCTTAACCATTAGGCCCAGGTTTGTTTTCAAAATTGGTTTAGGATTAGGTTTGCTTTCAAAATTGGTTTAGGATTGTCTTCGATGTGTGTGTGTTTTAAAGTATTTTGTAATCTGTTTTGAAATTTGTGGAGACAAAAAATCAGTTATATTAAGGGTTGATGTGGTTCAAGTCAAGTGCTATCTCACTGCTTAAATATTGGTGATTTTAAGGACTTAAATGTGACAATTTCTAAAACACAAATCAGCAAAAAAAAAATTGATTTAAAATTATTTTAGTTTAAAATTTATAAGTATTGAAAGAATTTATTCGGTACTAAAATTTAAATTATTGTAACTACATTGTCTTAATATTTTTACGTTTGGTCTTTCATGAAGATTTTAAATTATTTTATTTTACATATTTTTATGTGATTTTAAATTATTTTTTGTTGTTTGACTTAGAAGATTTTAAATTATTTTATTTTACATATTTTTATGTGATTTAAATTATTTTTTGTTGTTCGACTTAACGTTTAATTTTAAAATATGTTTAGTTGTTTGACTTTACGTTTAAAGGTTAATCAGGCATACGTCGTTCGTCAATAGTGAATGTTTGTTTAGATATGAATAACATTGAGATTGTTATTAAATGCGCAAGTTTTGGTAAGTTGTATTTTATTCACAAGCATTAAAAAATAATTTTGGATTTTGTATTATTGTATACACAATTTAGGTAATGGTGGATGTTTATTTAGATAAGATTAATATGGATATTGTTATTAAATTATTTATATTGTTTGGATAAGTTGCATTTTATTTAATAGAATTAGAAAATTATTTTAGATTTTGTATTATTATTGTATATTTAAATATACAATTTTGGTAATGATAAATGTTTATTTAAAAATGATTAATATAGATATTGTTATTAAATTATCTATATGTTTTGGATAAGTTATATTTTATTGAAAAAAAATAAAAATAATTTTTAATTTTATATTATTGTATATTTAAATACACAATTGTTATTATTCAATTAGATAACATCACCATGACATTATATTTTAAATATTTTATCACCATGACAATTGTTATTATTAAATTAGATACCAATTGTTAAATATTTTATCGCAATTTGTGTATCTAATTTGTTATCACAATTGTTAAATATTTAAAATATTATTTGTATTTATATGATAATATTTTTATTTTCATATTTATTTATTTGTTTATTTATATTTAATTAATTTATAATATTATAATTCATCATTATAAATAATATTGATATTATCTATTTAGAAAATATAATGTTATCTATTATATTTATTTTCTACATAAAATGTGTATATATATAACACTTACACATTTAACTATAGTAGTTATTATTTTATTTCTTTTAGTTGTATTTCTTAGCAATCCATTACTAGTTAATATAGGGGAAGTGTTTATGATATGCTTTCTCTTAATTATAAGGTTGACTTTCAAATGTGGTTTAACTTGTTGAGGAAGTAATTTAATAAGAGAATTTATTAAATTAAGTTAGAAATAAGTGATGCACTCCAAGTTAAAGGAGTAATTGAGCACATGGTTCAAAGAAAAAAGATTAAACTACTTGTGATAGTGGATAGGTTGAATGAAAGCCCTTGATCTCTAAAAAAGATCAATAGTTGAGCTCCTCAAGAATCAACTGTGTCTAAATGCATGTGTTATTTAATATAATAGAAGCAATTCACAAGATCAATGGTTGAGCTTCTCAAGAGTCAACCTTGTATAAATGCATGTGTTCTCTAATATAATAGAAGTAAGTCACAAGATCAATGGTTGAGCTCCTCAAGAGTCAACCTTGTATAAATGCATCTGTATTGTGCTCTAATATAATAGAAGCAAGTCATATTGTCTACTCTATGTCTCCTATGTGTATTCTCATCATATTTATTAGTAATTATTATAATTCTAAAATATTTTATCATGTTTATATATTCATATGGATAATGATAGAAACTTTTGAATATATTTATATTTGAAAAACAATATGAATATGTATTCTAAATATATTATGATTTGAATTTATATATTTTACATTTTTTTGTGTTTTGTGTTGGAAGATATTTTGTATAGTTTAGTATGAAGGAGATGTATAATTTATTCCATGTCCAATATCTAATATGGAATTGATAAGTAGAATTTACAAAAATTATTAATAACAAAAACGTATTCCAATATAAATTATAAATAAAATAAAATATTTCAATAAACTTAACTATAAATAAAATATTTCAATGTCCTCCTTAAATAAAATATTTCAATTAATCTATAATATTGTAACTCATCATTATAAATATTATATGTTTTTCCAAATTAATATATAATAATATTGATATTATCCATTTAGAAAATATAATGTTATCTACATTATATTTCTTTTCTACATAAATGTGTATATGTAACACTTACATTTAACCATCTTAGTTACTTTTTTATTTCTTTTAGTTTTATTTATTTGTAATCCATTGCTAATATATGGGGAAGTGTCTATGATATGATTTCTCTTAATTATAAAGTTGAATTTCAAATGCGGTTTGATTTAATTATAAAGTTGACTTTTAAATGTGGTTTGATTTATTAAGTAATTTAATAAGATGACTTATTAGACTAAGTTAGAGATAGCTGATGCATTCCAAGTCAAAGGAGTAGTTGAGCACATTAAGCTACATGTGATAGTGGATAGGTTGAATGAGAACCCTTGATCTCTAAACAAGATTGATGGTTGAGCTCCTCAAGAGCCAACCTTATA
>JZKD02S2376305.1:11519-29992 GCA_000966675.3 Picea glauca | reverse complement strand
TCCTAGACATCCAAAAACCTAACCCTAGGAGATGAAGCGCCAAAAGTCATGTGGGCCCCGTTTGGGTAAGTTGGTGCATCAACTTCCCGGGGTCGTAACTTTTACATACAATCTTCTTTTTAGGCATATGATAGCCCATTGGAAAGATCTATCCGAGGACTACAACAATTTTGAAAAAATTTGTGACAAATTTTGCAACTGCAACATACCCCAAAAAACGTCGTTTAGGGCCTCAAAATGGCTCCAGAAGTTCAGGACCCAAAAAACTGCTAAAAATAGTAAATTGTCAAAATGGCCAGAAAATTGTTTTGAGCCATTTGGAAAATGTGGGTGGCCCCCGATATCCACCTGGATCAGCCCCGGTCTTGTTTGTGAAGAAGAAGGACGGGACGTTGAGGCTGTGCACTGATTTCAGACAGCTGAACAAAGTAACTATCAAGAACAAGTATCCTCTGCCGAGGATCGATGATCTTTTTGATGAGTTGAAAGGTGCGAAAATATTTTCGAGGATAGATCTTAGATCAAGATATCACTAGATAAGAATAAAGGATGAAGACATCCGCAAGACCTGTTATCCCCCATTTCTAGGGATACCTAGGAGATCATGTCTCGAGGCCCACAAGTCCTAGACATGAAGTACCGAGAGCAAGATTGACCTGAGCATGGCCCTGGAGGGCCCATCCTTATTCTTTTTCATCAGACTCGTCTTGTCAGCAACAGCAACATCCATCACCTTGAGCTTGGACTTGTATCGGAGAAGGCTCTTGCTCCATGAGGTAATTGGTCCAGGTATCATGGTATGTGTCACTTTTGATCATTATAACCTTTAGATATATGCATCTTACTCATTTTATTTCTAACAACTGCTTGGATATTATATAAACCCACTTGACCATTGTTGAGGGGATTGACAGGGTGTCCTAGCAATCCTGTATCCGTAGGTTTTGGTTTGACACTGGGGGGATTTCTGAAGATCCATCGTCTGCTCCCATCATATCATCACTTTTTCATCTTATCTCACGCTCATCTATCCCATTCCCCTAGTCCGGGCATTAGGATGACCTGTTTGTGGGGTTGCACCTTATCTCATGGGAAGAAAGGGATAAAGGCCCAGAAGGTAAAAGAAGTTGGTAAAAGATAAAATCCATAAAAATGACACCTAGAGATGCATCACCCAGGAATCCCTGAGAAGGAAATAAAATCCTCTCAGCAAGAAACAAGAGGGACCCGAAGAAAAATAACAAGACCTAGCCAAGAGGATAGGGGGTCTCATCACGAGCCAACCTATTATGTTCATGGGAAGCTAGCAGCATGACATTGCCATTATCTGGTTACCACGCCAAGGCAGTGACCTTTGGTTGCATGGCCAAGGGAAACAGGGTCTCATCACGAGCCATCCTTATCATCTCTATGAAAGTGCTTGCGGGTAACACTATCATCTCTGGTCACCACGCCAAGGTAGTGTCCTCTAGTTAGTCCTTGAAATAAAAATAAATAAAAAAATAAACAAAGAAAAGAAAAGAATAAAGGCAATAACGAGTTTATAAAGAATTGCATCTGTGACGGGTACAACTCGCCTTCTACAAAGGCACCCACAGGTAATATCATGCATCCCTGTCTTTCACTCTACCCGTATGTCTGGACATCCCTTGACCACATGACCTCATTTTACATGGCTTGGATGATACCCCTTGGAGACTTTCCTTTCCTTATGGATAATATCCCAATAGGGTATTTTGTCTTTTTCTTCGACTTTGTATTGTAGGTCTTTGTAATATTTTTGAGCTATTGTATGATATATCAGGTTTTTTATGCATATGTTTGATAACATTAATGATGAAACGTGATTGGCATCGCTATGATCCTTGTGACTAATGAGCCCATGGAGGGTGAATTTTTTGATGTGCAGGACCATGCCCGATAGACAGGTACCAGTTAAATAGGTACACATGGGGAGATGATTAGTTCAGACCTCCATGAGGCTGAAGAGCCCATCAGATGGTTGTTGGGACCCTATCAGGGGTAGACATAGGATAGTGCTTGATTGAGCTTTTGCATCTGAGAAGAAGAAGGACATTCCATCTAGGACACTTTGGCTGAGCCCAGCCCAGGGGGGTTGACCCACTTCAAGTGGAATGTCTCCCTTTGATGGCCCAGGACGTCACCTGAGAGCCATTGACATCATCTTGAGAGTGTGGAAGTCTAACAGGGCAGCTGGTATGTGTGGCAGGGTTTGGAGGCCCAAAGAGCACCAACGTTTTGTCATTTGTGTTTCATTTTTCCCTAAAAAGGGCCAACGTCTCCCTCAGTAGGGCTTGACATCTTGCTTATGCTCATTTAGGGATTTAATTTAACAATTTAATGTAAAAACAGTATGATTTTGGTTTGTAGCCTTGTCGGTTATTTTTAAGGACCTAATTTTAATTAGAGGTCATGATACTGTATATATTGAGGAGCTTTTCCCTCATTTTGATAGAACACACAACTCACTCTCTTGTGAGGTCTGATTTTTGCGCCCTTGTTGGGTATTTGGTCTTTTATATGAGGTGCACTTGTTGGAGGAAGGATTTTCTTGGCATATTTTGGCATTTCTCTTGAAGGAAGGTTTACAACTAGGGTTTGCATTGCTATTTCTTCATGATATGTAAGTGTATTTTCTGCAAAACTTCTTAATTGAATGGTTGTAATCTTGTATTCTTGCATTTGTTATAAATTTGTTCATTTAAAACCCTAGGTGACAAGCACACAAGTAGGTCCTTGTTTCATGTCCCCTAAAAGAGAAATATTCAGCCATTGAAGAAGGAAGGAAGAGCCTAGCCTTTTCTACACTCTTTTCACTTTTTCCCTTGTGCTAGCTGTGATTTTTAAAGGTTAAGAAGGAGGAGATGTCCTAGGCCTAGGTTATCTACACCTAGGGTTGTCCATATTCTAGAGTTTTCTGATAGGGCCTTGCCATTGCAACACTCTCCTCACCTTATTCTCTTGTCTTGACTCATCTTTTATGCTAGCCATTTTTCCAATTTTGACCTAAGGAAGGAGGAAAGAGCACGAGGCCTTGCTTAAGAAACACCAGAGTGAGACTCTTTCCCCTAGGGTTTTGATTCTAGGGCCCTGCCATTGCAGCACTCTAGAACCCTTCCCTCTTTTCCTTATCCTTTTATCCCTTCAACTCTGCATCCCCTCCTTAATTGACTCCATCCACCCCTAGGCACTGATCTTAGATCCACAACGTTGAAGTGAAAGTGCTCAAACAACTTCTTAAAACTCTTTTGAAACCCTAACTAGGCTGATGTCATACTTGTTTATTCCATCTTGATGCAACAAATGTTTGTTGATGAGGAATTAAATGATGGTTAAGAGCATTTATTGAGTAGAAGATTGATTATATACATTATTGGCTACACCATCTCAATAGTTATTGATGAATTGATACTTTTCCACTGCTATATTGATAAACATTGACCTCATTGATATATGTTTCTTTAATTGCTTACATATTGATGTCAGATAGTTATATGAAGTACTAACCCACTGAATTATAGCCTACATAAATTATTTTTCTATTGTCTTGTTCCGGGCAGGTGTTCTCATTTGGGCATACACTTCTTTATTGGTTGATTAGCTGGACTATCTGACCTTGGTGGTAACCTGTGAGGAGGAACTTTTGCTTTGACCTTTATACTTTTGCCTCTTCAAAACCCCAAGTTACCAGGGATGTCTCCCCTAGGATAACCTCCCTGAGTAGAAAGAATCTCCCCATGGTGGTGACATTGGGTGGGGTAGGTTCATGTTACGCTAGTTTGGCCTATACCTTCTACCCAATTGACCTAGATACAAACTATGCGATAACATTTTGGCGCTGTTCCCAGGGAACACCGAGTCAATTCTCCTCAAATGAAAAACCTTTTCGGTAAGCCTTGCCTCAAATATTACTTTCTTACAAGCTTACATGGCGACTCCACTAGGGTGTTTTCCCTATTTCTTTTGATAGTTTCAAGAAAACTATATGGCGACTCCACTAATGACGAAGCCAACTATGACTTCACAATGGGATCCAGGGAACTACAAGCCTTTGGACATGAGTAAAATCCTAGGATATCCCAGAAAAATGACTCCCTTTTATAAGGATTGGCTCCCTCGATTTGCTGGCATCGATGGAGAAAGTCACGATTATCACATGAGCAAATTTTGGGAATTCTTTCAATACTTCCCTGTCAGTGACGAGGCTGAAGACTCAATGATGAAACTCTTCTCTACCTCTCTACATGGAGGGGCTAGAAGATGGTATGATAATATTCCAACTGCCAGCATCACATCTATGGACCATTTTGAAGAAACCTTCCTTGCGAAGTGGGCTATGAAAATGGGAGATATACAATCATTACTGAAAGGACTTGAAGGCATAAAACAAACAGAGCCTGAGATTGTCAGAGTTTTCGGGGCTAGGTTCTAGAAGTTTCTTTACTAGATTCCTCAAAGACATCGACCTAAAGACAAGCACCTCGTTTATCTCTATACTAATGGACTTCAAGGGAATTTGCGTTTCCTCCTAAATAAGAAGAATCTGAAAACACTTGCAGAATCTCACAACATGGCCATTCGAATTAAAATGCATATCTCATTGTCCAGAACCAATGACCATACCATGGACGCTCTCAACTTGATAAAACTAGTTTCCCTTGAAACCTTTGCTAAAGATCCACAAGAGAGAAGGGAACAAGTTTTTGACCAGCAGGATGTTGTTAAGGAACGATAACCTAAACAAGATGATGAAGTGCCAACCCCTACTCCTCACTCAGATGAAGTCATCCAAGAACATATTTCTCCTGCACAACAAAGAAAAGATGAAGTTAGTTGTTTTCCACTTCAGGTTTCCAATGACACCTTAGTCCTTGATTAAGAAAATGAAGGAGAAATGAAAGCTTTGAATGAAATAGATGTTCCTTGTTGTACAATCAAAGACGAAGAAGAAATCCATGAGGATGAAACAATAATATATGTTGAAAATGCCAAAGTTGTCGAAGTCCCTGCACAAGAAGAAACAATAAGTTTCCCTCCTCTCCTAGATTTTGATGATGCTTTGCTTTATGATGAAGGAAATGAGGAGGAAAAGAATGAATCAAACCCTGCATGTTATGAAACAGATAATGAAATTGTAGATAACATTGATGAGTTCATACATGTTGGGAGACGGAGGTGGGATATAGTTGGTTATGACCTGGATCCCATCTATGACATTGATGGTTCGTTCCAAAGGTTGCCTTTTCATTTATCACCTGAAGTTACTAATAATTTTGACATCTGGCAACAAGAACCTGACCTTATTCAGAAACCCAAGGATGACCTAGTGCTATGCTCTCCGATTAATGTTTGGTCATACCTTAAGGATTTTGATGACTATCCATCTGAGCACTTGGGTTTATCTTATGAAGCAATTTATCAACCAACGTTGTGCCTAGATGTTGATAAAAATGAGGAAGTTACTTTCCTGAAACAGGATGATTGTGATAAGATTTTCCACCCCCCTTTGATCACTTTACCTTGCTATGTCACTAGAGGTGTGGTTTGGAAACATGTCCCTTATCCCAAGTCTCCTGTAAAACAAAACCTCATTCTGGATTTTAGAGGAAAGTTGAGTACCTCAAGAAGAAGCCTATTATCACAGTTTTCCAACCTCCCCTTTAGGAATGGTCAGTCATCCTTTCATTTTTTGCTAATCCCTCCTCGAGCCTCAAGTTGTGAAGATTTCCAAGGTAGCCAACATTCAGATTCCTTGAATCAGTCTCCTGAACCTTTGACCTTTCACAATCCATTCCTGAGGTGGATTGGGCATTCCCCTGAGAGTATGCAGTGGGATCACTTTTTCCCTCCACCCGCCTCCATGAGTTAGACTTTGTGATTCTCGATGATCTGATACATGTTCTAACCCATGTTGTTTTTGTTCTTAACTTATCACTATTTTTGTTTATGATGAAGCACAAAGGCAGGTATCGAGGAACATTGTTGAATTGGCTCCACTAGTTGTTTGACTACACCAACATCCAACCCACAGGTAAGTACAGGTAAGAACTTCACTTTATATTCACATTTATGATTGCTTTATATATATGTCTATATATGCAGGGTGGCAATACCAACCCACCTTTTCTACTGATGCCCCTATGGAGTTGAGCAGGTCTGCAAGTTATACCAGAGATGTTGAGGTTCTCATGCGCTCTACGATGAGCACATGTCCCTGAGTTGGAGCCAGATGTTATCTCTGATTTCTAGGGATAAATAGGAGATCATGTCTCGAGGCCCACAGGTCCTAGAAATGGAGTACCAAGAGCAGGATTGACCTGATCATGGCCCTCGAGGGATCATCCTTATTCGTTTTCATCAAACTCGTCTTGTCAGTAGCAACAACATCCATCACCTTCGACTTGGACTTGTATCGGAGAAGGCTCTTGCTCCATGAGGTAATTGGTCCATGTATCATGGTATGTTTCACTTTTGATCATTATAACCTTTAGATATATGCATATTACTCCTTTTATTTCTAACAACTACTTGGATCTTACATCAACCCACTTGACCATTGTTGAGGGGATTGACAGGGTGTCCTAGCAAGCCTGTATCTGTAGGTTTTGGTTTGCCACTGGGGGGATTTCTGAAGAGCCATCGTCCTCTCCCATCATATCATCACTTTTTCATCTTATCTCCCGCTCATCTGTCTCATTCCCCTAGTTCGAGCATTAGGATGAACTGTTTGTGGGGCTGCACCTTATCTCGTGGGAAGAAGGGGCTAAAGGCCCAAAAGGTAAAAGCAGCTGGTAAAAGATAAAATCCATAAAAATGACACCTACAGATGCCTCGCCCAGGGATCCCTAAGAAGGCAATAAAAAGCCTCTCAACAAGAAACAAGAGGGAGCCAAAGAAAAAAAACAATACCTAGCCAAGAGAATAGGGGGTCTCATCACGAGCCAACTTATTATGTTCATGGGCACCTAGCAGCATGACATTGCCATTATCTGGTTACCACGCCAGGGAAGTGACCTTTGGTTTCATGGCCAAGGGAAAGGGGGTCTCATCACGAGCCAGCCTTATCATCTCTGTGAAAGTGCTTTTGGGTAACATTGTCAGCTCTGGTCACCACGCCAAGGAAGTGTCTTCTAGTTAATCCTTGAAATAAAAAAAATAAAAATGCAAATAAAGAAAAGAAAATAATAAAGGCAATAAAGGGCTTGGAAAGAATTGCATCTGTGTCAGGTACAACTCGCCTTCTACAAAGGCACCCACAGGTAATATCATGCATCCCTATCTTTCACTCTACCTGTATGTATGGACATCCCTTGACCACATCACCTCGTTTTACATGGCTTGCATGATACCCCTTGGAGATTTTCCTTTCCTTATGGATACTAGGCCAATAGGGTATTTTGTCTTTTTCTTCGTCTTTGTATTGTAGGTCTTTGTAATATTTTTGATCTATTGAATGATATATCAGGGTTTTTATGCATATGTTTGATAACATTAATGATGAAACATGATTGACATCGCTATGATACTTGTGACTAATGAGCCCATGGAGGGTGAAGTTTTTGATGTGCAGGACCATGCCCGATGGACAGGTACCAGTTGGATCGGTACACATGGGGAGATGATTAGTTCAGACCTCCATGGGGATGAAGAGCCCATCAGATGGTTGTTGGGACACCATCAGGGGTAGAGACAGGACAATGTTTGATTGAGCTTTTGAACCTGAGATGAAGAAGGGCATTCCATACGGGACACTTTGGTTGAGCCCAGCCCAGGGGGGTTGACCCACTTCAAGTGGAATGTCTTCTTTTGATGGCCCAGGATGCCACCTGGGAGAAATTGACATCATCTTGAGAGTGTGGCAGTCTGACAGGGAAGTTGGCACGTGTGGCATGGTTTGGAGGCCCAAAGAGGGCCAACGTTTTGTCATTTGTGTTGCATTATGCCCTAAAAAGGGCCAACGTCTCCCTCAGTAGGGCTTGACATCTTTCTTATGCTCATTTAGGGCTTTAATTTAACAATTTAATGTAAAAACAGTATGATTTTGGTTTGTAGCCTTGTCGACTATTTTTAGTGACCTAATTTTAATTAGAGGTCATGATACGGTATATATTGAGGAGCTTTTCCCTCATTTTGATAGAACAAACAACTCACTCTCTTGTGAGGTCTGATTTTTTTGCCCTTGTCGGGTATTTGGTCTTTTATATGAGGCACACTTGTTGGAGGAAGGATTTTCTTGGCATATTTTGGCATTTCTCTTGAAGGAAGGTTTACACCTAGGATTTGTATTACTATTTCTTCATGATATGTAAGTGTGTTTTCTGCAAAACTTCTTAATTGAATGGTTGTAAGCTTGTATTCTTGCATTTGGTATAAATTTGTTGATTTAAAACCCTAGGTGACAAGCACACAAGTAGGTCCTTGTTTCATTTCCCCTAATAGATAAATATTAAGCCATTGAAGAACGAAGGAAGAGCCTAGCCTTTGCTACACTCTTTTCACTTTTTCCCTTGTGCTACCTATGATTTTTAAAGGTTAAGAAGGAGAAGACGTCCCAGGCCTAGGTTATCTACACCTAGGGCCATCCATCTTCTAGGGTTTGGTGATAGGGCCTTGCCATTGCAACACTCTCCTCACATTATTCTCTTGTCTTGACTCATATTTTATGCTAGCCATTTTTCCAAGTTTGACCTAAGGAAGGAGGAAAGAGCATGAGGCCTTGCTTAAGAAACATCGGAGTGAGCCTCTTTCCCCTAGTGTTTTGATTCTAGGGCCCTGCCATTGTAGCACTCTATAAGCCTTCCCTCTTGTCCTTAGCCTTTTATCCCTTCAGCTCTGTGTCCTCTCCTTAATTGACTCCATCCACCCCTAGGCACTGATCTTAGATCCACAACGTTGAAGTGAAAGTGCTCAAACAACTTCTTAAAACTTTTTTGAAACCCTAACTAACTAGCTAACCCTAATTAGGTTGATGTCATACTTGGTTATTCCATCTTGATGCAGCAAATTTTTGTTGATGAGCAATTAAATGATTGTTAAGAGCATTTATTGAGGAAAAGATTGATTATATACATTATTGGCTACATCATCTCAATAGTTATTGATGAATTGATACTTTTCCACTGCTATATTGATAAACGTTGACCTCATTTATATCTATTGCTTTAACTGCTTACATATTGATGTTAGATAGTTATATGAAGTACTAACCCACTGACTTATAGCCTGCATATATTATTTTTCTATTGTCTTGTTCCAGGCAGGTGTTCTCATTTGGGAATACACTTCTTTATTGGCCGATTAACTAGATTATCTGACCTTGGTGGTAACTTGTCAGGAGGAACTTTTGCTTTGACCTTTATACTTTGGCCTCTTCAAAACCCTAGGTTACCGGGGACGTCTCCCCTGGGCTAACCTCCCTGAATAGAAAGAACCTCCCCATTGTGGTGACATTGGGTGGGGTAGGTTCATGGTACACCTGTTTGGCCTATACCTTCTAGCCATTTGACCTAGCTACAAATTGTGCGATAACATTTTGGCACCATTGTCAGGGAACACTAAGTCAATTCTCCTCAAATGACAAACCTTTTCGGTAAGCCTTGCCTCAGATATTACTTTCTTACAAGCTTACCTGGTGACTCGACTAGGGTGTTTTCCCTATTTATTTTGATAGTTTCAAGAAAACTATATGGAGACTCCACTAATGATGAATCCAACTATGACTTCACAATGGGATCTAGGGAACTACAAGCCTTTGGAAATGAGTAAAATCCTGGGATATCCCAGAGAAATGCCTCCCTTTTATAAGGATTGGCTCCCTCAATTTGCTGGCATCGATGGAGAAAGTCCCAATTATCACATGAGCAAATATTTGGAATTCTTTCAATACTTCCCTGTCAGTGACGAAGCTGAAGACTTGGGGATGAAAGTCTTCTCTGCCTCTCTACATGGATGGGATAGAAGATGGTATGATAATCTTCCAACTGCCAACATCACATCTATGGACCATTTTGAATAAACCTTCCTTGCGAAGTGGGCTATGAAAATGGAAGATATACAATCATTACTGAAAGGACTTGAAGGCATAAAACAAATAGAGCCTAAGATTGTCATATTTTTTGAGGCTAGGTTCTAGAATTTTCTTTACCAGATTCCTCAAAGCCATCGTCCTAAAGACAAGTACCACGTTTATCTCTATACTAATGGACTTCAAGGGAATTTGAGTTTCCTCCTAAATAAGAATAATATGAAAACACTTGGAGAAGCTCACAACATGGCCATTCGAATCGAAAATCATCTCTCATTGTCCAGAACCAATGACCATACCATGGACACTCTCATCTTGATAAAACTAGTTTCCCTTGAAACCTTTGTTGAAGATCCACAAGAGGGAAGGGAACAAGTTTTTGACTAGCAGGATGTTGTTAAGGAACGAGAACCTAAACAAGATGATGAAGTGCCAACCCCTACTCCTCACTCTGATGAATTAATCCAAGAACCTGTTTCTCCTGCACAGCAGAGCAAAGATGAAGTCAGTTGTTTTCCACTTCATGTTTCCAATGACACCTTAGTCCTTGATTTAGAAAATGAAGGAGAAATGAAAGATTTGAATGAAATGGATGTTCCTTGCTATACAATCAAAGACGAAGAAGCAATCCATGAATATGAAACAATAATATATGTTGAAAATGCCAAAGTCCTTGAAGTCCCTGCACAAGAAGAAATAGTAAGTTGCCCTCCTCTCCTAGATTTTGATGATTCTTTGCTTTATGATGAAGGAAATGAGGAGGAAAAGAATGAATCAAACCCTTCATGTTATGACACGGATAATGATATTGTTGATAACATTGATGAGTTCATACATGTTGGGAGATGCAGGTGGGATATCGTTGGTTATGACCTGGATCCCATCTATGAAATTGATGGTCTGTTCCAAAGGTTGCCTTTGCATTTATCACCTCAAGTTACTAATAATTTTGACATCTGGCAACAAGAACCTAACCTTATTCAGAAACCCAAGGATGACCTAGTGCTATGCTCTCCGATTAATTTTTGGTCATACCTTGAGGAATTTGATGACTATCCATATAAGCACTTAGGTTTATCTTATGAAGCAAGTTATCAACCAACGTTGTGCCTAGATGTTGATAAAAATGAGGAAGTTACTTTCCTGAAACAGGATGCTTGTGATAAGATTTTCCACCCCCCTTTGATCACTTTACCTTGTTATGTCACTAGAGGTGTGCTTTGGAAACATGTCCCTTATCCCAAGTCTCCTGTAAAACAAAACCTCATTCTGGATTTTAGGGGAAAGTTGAGTACCTCAAGAAGAAGCCTATTATCAAAGTTTTCCAACCTCCCCTTTATGACTGGTCAGTCATCCTTTCCGTTTTTTCTAATCCCTCCTCGAGCCTCAAGTTGTGAATATTTCCAAGGTAGCCAGCATTCAGATTCCTCGAATCAGTCTCCTGAACCTTTGACCTTTCACAATCCATTCCTGAGGTGGATTGGGAATTCTCCTAAGAGTATGCAGTGGGATCACTTTTTCCCTCCCACCCGCCTCCATGAGTTAGAATTTGTGATTCTCGATGATCTGATACATGTTCTAACCCATGTTGTTTTTTTGCTTGACTTATCACTATTTTGGTTTATGATGAAGCACAAAGGCAGGTATTGAGGAACGTTGTTGGATTGGCTCCACTAGTTGTTTGACTACACCAACATCCAACCCACAGGTAAGAACTTCACTTTATATTCACATTTATGATTGCTTTATATATATGTCTATATATGCAGGGTGGAAATACCACCCCACCTTTGTTACTGATGCCCCTATGGAGTTGAGAAGGTCTGCAGGTTATGCCAGAGATGTTGAGGTTCTCATGCGCTCTACGGTGAGAACATGTCCCCGAGTTGGAGCCATATGTTATCCCCGATTTCTAGGGATAACTAGGAGATCATGTCTTGAGGCCCACAGGTCCTAGACATGGAGTACCGAGAGCAGGATTGACCTGAGCATGGCCCTGGAGGGCCCATCCTTCTTCTTTTTCATCAGACTCATCTTTTTAGCAGTAGTAGCATCCATCACCTTCATCTTGGAATTGTATCGGAGAAGGCTCTTGCTCCATGAGGTAATTGGTCCAAGTATCATGGTATGTGTCACTTTTCATCATTGTAACCTTTAGATATATGTATCTTGATCCTTATTTCTAACAACTTCTTGGATCTTACATTAACCCACTTGACCATTGTTGAGGGGATTGACAGGGTGTCCTAGCAAGCCAGTATCCATAGGTTTTGGTTTTCCACTGGGGGGATTTCTGAAGAGCCATTTTCCGCTTCCATCATATCATCACTTTTTCATCTTATCTCTCGCTCATCTGTCCCATTCCCCTAGTCCGAGAATTAGGATGACCTGTTTGTGGGGTTGCACCTTATCTCATGGGAAGAAGGGGCTAAAGGCCCAAAAGGTAAAAGCAGTTGGTAAAAGATAAAATCCATAAAAATGACACCTAGAGATGCCTCACCTAGGGATCCCCGAGAAGGAAATAAAAAGCCTCTCAGCAAGAAACAAGAGGGACTCGAAGAAAAATAACAATACCTAGCCAAGAGGATAGGGGGTCTCATCACGAGCCATCCTATTATGTTCATGGGCACCTAGTAGCATGACATTTCCATTATCTGGTTACCATGCCAGGGCAGTGACCTTTGGTTTTATGGCCAAGGGAAAGGGGGTCTCATCATGAGCCAACCTTATCATCTCTGTGAAAGTGCTTGTGGGTAACACTGTCAGCTTTGGTCACCACACCAAGGTAGTGTCCTCTAGTTAGTCCTTGAAATAAAATAAAAAAGAAAAAAGAAAAAAAAAGAAAAGAAAAGAATAAAGGAAATAAAGGGCTTGGAAAGAATTGCATCTGTGATGGGTACAACTCACCTTCTACAAAGGAACCCACAGGTAATATCATGCATCCATGTCTTTCACTCTACCCGTATGTATGGACATCCCTTGACCACATCACCTCATTTTACATGGATGATACCCCTTGGAGACTTTCCTTTCCTTATGGATACCAGCCCAATAGGGTATTTTGTCTTTCTCTTTGTCTTTGTATTGCAGGTCTTTGTAATATGTTTGAGCTATTGAATGATATATCAGGGTTTTTATGCATATGTTTGATAAAATTAATGATGAAACTTGATTGACATCGCTATGATCCTTCTGACTAATGAGCCCATGGAGGGAAAAAATTTTGATGTGCAGGACCATGCCCAATGGACAAGTACCAGCTGGACTGGTACACATGAGGAGATGATTAGTTCAGACCTCCATGGGGCTGAAGATCCCATCAGATGGTTGTTGGGACCCCATCAGGGGCAAAGACAAGACAGTGCTTGATTGAGCTTTTGCACCTAAGAAGAAGAAGGACATTCCATCTGGGACACTTTGGTTGAGCCCAACCCAGGGGGGTTGACCCACTTCAGGTGGAACGTCTCCCTTTGATGGCCCACAACGTCACCTAGGAGCCATTGACGTTATCTTGAGAGTGTGGCAGTCTGACAGGGCAGCTGGTATGTGTGGCAGGGTTTGGAGGCCTAAAGAGGGCCAACGTTTTGTCATTTGTGCTGCATTTTTCCCTAAAAAAGGCCAACATCTCCCTTAGTAGGGCTTGACGTCTTTCTTATTCTCATTTAGGGCTTTAATTTAACAATTTAATGTAAAAACAATATGATTTTGGTTTGTAGCCTTGTCGGCTATTTTTAATGACCTAATTTTAATTAGAGGTTATGATACAGTATATATTGAGGAGCTTTTCCCTCATTTTGACAGAACACACAACTCACTCTCTTGTGAGGTCTGATTTTTGTGCCCTTGTTGGGTATTTGGTCTTTTATATGAGGTGCACTTGTTGGAGGAAGGATTTTCTTGGCATATTTTGGCATTTCTCTTGAAGGAAGGTTTACAACTAGGGTTTGCATTGCTATTTCTTCATGATATGTAAGTGTATTTCCTGCAAAACTTCTTAATTGAATGGTTGTAGGATTGTATTCTTGCATTTGTTATAAATTTGATGATTTAAAACCCTAGGTGACAAGCACACAAGTAGGTCCTTGTTTCATGTCTCCTAAAAGATAAATATTAAGCCATTGAAGAAGGAAGGAAGAGCCTAGACTTTGCTACACTCTTTTCACTTTTTCCCTTGTGCTAGCTATGATTTTTAAAGGTTAAAAAGGAGGAGACATCCCAAGCCTAGGTTATCTACATCTAGGGCCATCCATAGGGTTTGGTGATAGGGCCTTGCCATTGTAACACTCTCCTCACCACATTCTCTTGTCTTGAATCATCTTTTATGCTAGTTGTTTTGCCAAGTTTGACCTAGGGAAGGAGGAAAGAGCACGAGGCCTTGCTTAAGCAACACCGGAGTGAGCCTCTTTCCCCTAGGGTTTTGATTCTAGGGCCCTGCCATTGCAGCACTCTAGAACCCTTCCCTCTTTTCCTTAGCCTTTTATCCCTTCAACTATGCATCCTCTCCTTAATTGACTCCATCCACCCCTAGGAATTGATCTTAGATCCACAACGTTGAAGTGAAAGTGCTCAAACAACTTCTTAAAACGTTTTTGAAACCCTAACTAACTATCTAACCCTAACTAGGCTGACGTCATACTTGGTTATTCTATCTTGACGCAACAATTTTTTGTTGATGAGCAATTAAATGATGGTTAAGAACATTTATTGAGTAAAAGATTGATTATATACATTATTAGCTACATCATCTCAATAGTTGTTGATGAATTGATACTTTTCCACTTCTATATTGATAAATGTTGACCTCATTGATATCTGTTGCTTTAATTGCTTACATATTGATGTCATATAGTTATATGAAGTACTAATCCACTGAATTATAGCCTGTGTATATTATTTTTCTATTGTCTTATTCCAGGCAGCTATTCTCATTTGGGCATACACTTCTTTATTGGCTGATTAGCCAGACTATCTAACCTTGGTGGTAACCTGTGAGGAGGAACTTTTTCTTTGACCTTTATACTTTGGCCTCTTCAAAACCCTAGGTTACCAAGGACGTCTCCCTTGGGCTAACCGCCCTGAATAGAAAGAACCTCCCCATTGTGGTGACATTGGGTGGGGTAGGTTCATGTTACGCCATTTTGGCCTATACCTTCTAGACATTTGACCTAGCTACAAAGTGTGCGATAACAAGACCACCTTTAGAACAAGGTATGGTCATTACGAGTTCACAGTGGTACTATTTGGGCTATCGAATGCACCTGTTGTTTTTATGTGCTTGATGAATGGTGTATTCAAGGACTATCTAGACAAGTTTGTCATAGTCTTCCTAGATGACATTTTGGTGTATTCCAAGTCAGAGGAAGAGCATGAACAACTAGCTATATGCCAAGTTGAGAAAATGTGCATTTTATCAAAGGCATATCCATTACTTGGGGCACATTATTTCAGAAGAAGGGATCGTTGTGGATCCTGAGAAGGTTGAGGCCATCAGAGAATGGTCAATGCCAAGGAATGTGGCAAAAGTTAGATCCTTTATGGGTCTAGCGGGCTATTACAGAAGGTTTATCGCAGGGTTCTCAAAGATAGCTCACCCTATCACTTCCTTGCAAAGGAAGGAGAAAAAGTTTCAGTGGACTGAAGAGTGTGAGAAAAGTTTCTAGTGATTGAAGCAACTGTTAACCAATGCTCCAATTTTAAAGATTGCAGATCCAAATGTGGATTTTTTGGTGTGCACAGATACATGTAAAGAAGGGTTGGGAGGAGTTCTTAGTCAGAATGGATTTGTAATCTGTTATGTGTCCAGGAAGCTGAAAGAGCACGAAAAAAATTATGCCACTCACGATTTGGAGTTGGAAGCAATCGTTCACGCTCTGAGGAAATGGAGACATTACCTCATGGGAAGGAGATTTTAATTGAGAACAAACCACAACGGTCTGAAAGATTTGTTTGATCATCCAACCTTAAACTCTAGACAAAGTAGGTGGCTGGAATTTCTGTGTGAGTATGACTTTGAGATCAAGCATATCAAAGGAAAGGAGAATAAAGTGGTTGATGCACTCAACAGGAGGGTGCATGAATTACATGCTACAACCATTAGCATGTATTAGACTGATATTAAAAGCATAATTCTAGAGGCTACAAATGTAGATCTGCAGTATAGAGAATTGGTAGCCAAGCTACATCAGGGTAAGATGCCATAGAAGATGGAAATTTATAAATTGGAAACAGATGGAATAGTGATGTATAAGAACATAATTTTTGTACCCAATGTCCAGTGCTTGAAACGAATGATTTTGCAGGAGATGCATAATGTGCCTTATGTAGGGCACCTTGGATATCAGAAAACAATAGCAACGGTCAAGAGCCATTACTTTTGGTCGAGTATGAAGAGAGATATCGCTGAATACATCGCCAAATGTATGGAGTGCCAAAAAGTTAAAGCTGAGCATAGGCACCCATTAGGGTTTCTGCAACCTTTACCCATTCCTAAGTGGAAGTGGGAAGTAGTAACGATGGATTTTATTACAGGATTTCCCAGAACAGCCAAGCTGCATGATTCGATCATGGTGGTGGTGGACAAGCTTACAAAATCTGCCCATTTTATTCCACTGAAAAATACTCACAAGGCAGAAATGTTGTTGATATTTTCGTGAAGGAAGTGGCACGATTTCAAGGAATTCCTAAAATGATTGTGTCCGACAGAGACCCGAAATTCACCTCGAATTTATGGAAAGGATTTTTCAAAGGATTCATAATGAATCTGAACTTTAGTACAACTTATCATCCTAAGTCTGATGGATAGACAAAGAGGGTGAACAGAGTAATAGAAGACATACTAAGAATGTATGTGATGGACAAACCATCAAGATGGGAAGACTACCTGCACTTGGTAGAATTTGCCTACAACAATGGGTATCATGCATCATTGAAGATGAGCCCATTTGAAGCACTTTATGAAAGAAAGTGTAATACTCTAGTGAGTTGGGATAATCTAGCTGATAGAGCAGTAGTTGGGCTAGATTTGCTCAAGGAGATGGAGGAACAAATGATAAAAATTAAGCAGAATTTGAAAGCTGCCCAGGACAGGTAGAAAAGTTATGCTGATAAGAAAAGAACCCACAAAGAGTTCAAAGTGGGTGATCATGTTTTCCTGAAAGTGAAAGCTAACAGGAGTTCCTTGAAGCTGGGAAGTTGCGCCAAGTTGGTAGCCAGATTTTGTGGGCCATTTAAAATCCTGGAAAGGTTTGGGCCAATTGCATATATGCTTGCATTACCTGCATCCATGACTGTACATAATCTGTTTCATGTTTCATTGCTTAAGAAATATATACCAGATGTTAATCATGTTATCAATTGGAATGTGATTCAGGTGGAACAAGAAGGTGTCCTGCAAGTGCATCCTATGTGCATATTGGATAGTTAAACCAAATAGCTCAAGAATCAAGCTATAATACTTTTAAAGGTCCAGTGGACCTGGTACGGTCCTGAGGATGTGACATGGGAGCATGAATATGTTATGCGGGCAGAGTACCCACATCTCTTTGAAAATTTTGAAAATCTTGCAGATGCAATGTAAAGTTGCACTGAGGATAGTGAAAAAATAAGGGGAGGGGATTGTAATGTCCCTAAGGCCGAGCCCTATTGTAAATCATGTATGTGAAGTATAAATCTTGCATTATGAATTGTAATTATGTTTTATAGGCTGGTGAGCCAAGTTTATATAAGCTGGTGGGCTTATGTGTTATTAGGCTGGAGAGCCTAAGTGTTAAGGCCGGGAGCCTGCTTTTGTATATGTAACCATGAAGAAAATTAATAAAAAATATAAACACCACTGCGTGCAGACCGACCATGACGAATGAGTGATGGGGGACTAAGCTTCCATAGAGTGGGTAAGGGATTGGGCGCTGGAAGGTTGGAAAGAGAGGCTAAGTGTTGAGCCTAGGGGCTTAAGTCCTTTGCGTCTGATTTCGAATACCCTCATGCAGCTCTGAGAACCAGAAAACTGAGACATCTCCCTGAAGACTAAAACATCATTCGTATGACTTTGTTATTGGTCTACGTCTTCCCTTGGCATACCTATGCACCGTTGAGAGAACTGGTCAGGAGGAGAAAGTTGACTTGTGAGTTCAAGAACCCAGTCTTTCCGCCATTGCCGAGCCGAATCTGTACCCGATATGTCTGTAGGTTGTTGTTTTTTGTTTTCCTATGTGGGGTTGTGTTGTGGTTATCCTCATTGTGCGGGAATTGAGTCGGAAGGGGATGAAGAATCGGGTTTTAAGGACCTTAGTTGAAGAGGTAGTCTGTCAGGCCTATGAGAAGCTATTTCTAGGTGAAGGAGTCTGCTAGGAAGTGGTATTCTTCCAGAGAGAGTCCAACACCAGCTACGGAGCTCTAAGACTTCCTAGTTCAGTTTTTTTCCGAGACCTAG
>JZKD02S2376294.1:9133-29993 GCA_000966675.3 Picea glauca | reverse complement strand
AAGTCAACTTAAAAATATAACTTTTAACTTCTTGACTTTCCCCTCCTCAGTGTGAGACTATGACCTAGTGGGGGTGCCCAGGCCATTGAGTCTCCTCATCACCTCTCTAAGAGGTGGGGGACATTACACATATAGATTGTAAGTTTCAACTTTTTAATCTATGTTATATGACTAATTTAATAGGACTATTCCAATTGATCTTTTATTTACCAATACAAACAAATGCTCATGGAAATATCATATGGAGAATGTAGCAAAAATTAAAGGATTGTACCAGATGACCTTGGGAAAAGGACAAGCTCCCATTGATTCTAAAACGATACCAAATAGGATAATAACAATGATGAAGAACATGGATTAATTGGAATTTCCATCTCTCCCGATTTACACTTTCACCTTCAAGAAACCGTTGACCGAAATGGAGCTTAGGATAAGCTAGAAGATTTATTTCGTAAACACAATGTGATTCAATCCAACTAGCTTAAAAATTTGTTGATGAATTTAAATCCCAATAATTTCCCTTGTATTTAATATTATTTATCTAAGTCCAAAACAATCAAAATTTCACTTAAAGACTCTAAAATAGATATCAAGGATGATTGACACATATTTATTATTCTTTCCAATGTTCGTGATCTTGAATGGATCGTCATATAATTTTTCATCTATCTTAGGATTTTATGGGTGGAAAAATTGAAGGAATTGGCTTGTAGGGCCCATTTTAGCAATAGGTACCAATTTGGAGATTTGGGGTCTAGAACCTTCCAGATCCATTTTGAGGCATCAAATGACATTTTGGGGGGTTAAAAACTTGTTATCATAGATCATAGCCCCTCGATGTTATTTTAGACAACAATCCATTTCCAATGGTGCAAAAAACTTTCTAGCGGTGAAAAATTCACCTCAATCAGAGCTCATATCTGGAAGTTATGCCTCCTGCAAATTGGCCTACCTTGTTGATCACCATCTTATGAGTGGATTCCATGTCATCCCCTATTTCTCACACATGTGGGGCTAGGCACATGTGGACCTTCAAGAATATTTTAGAAGGTCTAAAACCCTATCACTAATTGAGGGTTGAGGATGGAAAAACCCTAACCCTAGATAGCTATGGTGCTATGTTAAATATTGAGCCTCTAGGAAGAGAAGGGGTTCCATTATTTTATATTGTACTTGTTCCAATGGTTTAGTAGAGCATCCAAGGAGTGGGATTTGAGTGCATAAAAAAAGGTAGGTAGAATATTCTATAGTATCCATTCAATCCACATAGTCATAAGAAACTCCATAATAAGTGCCCCTATCTCTGCATTTTCATTTCCAGAACTGAAGAGAAGAAAGAAGATCATAGTTCTCACCTTCTAGCTATGTTTTCTCCCATATCGGGTTTCCTAGTATACAACTTGTGTTCAATTGTATGGATGATGTGTATATTTTCTTGTTCTTTAATTTTCATAAATGTGAGAAATAAGATAGTAATAATTAATCTAGGATCTAAGGAAAATAATTTGCATAATCTAATATTCCATAATATTATAAGATATTTTGTGACAAATTGTTCTAGTGGAATACCCATGAAAGTTTTCAGATCACTTGGTAATGCATATTTTGTCTTTGTATCTAACTTTTATGCCACCATAGAAGCTCTAATGGATTCTTATCAAGATCCCATTCTTGAGTTCTTTTTTGATTCTATGATTAGAGAGAAAGACAAGTTCTTGCATTGTGTAGTGATCAACACTACAAGTACATCTAAAAAATCCCTAGTGACTAGAAAAAAAAAGATAAAATCAAGCATCCAAAGAAGCAACATCCTTGCAACAATAAGAAAAATGAGGATCCCAAAATATCTCAACCAACTTCCAATCCCAATGGTAAAAAAGTAACAAAATTGATAAGCATTACAATTTTTTTTCGACAATATGGTTCTGGATTATAAATATTTCAAAAAGATGAAGGCCTTAAAATAAACAACGAAGAATCACAACATCAATCTTGATTCTTCTTCTTCTAACTCTTCTTCTCATAGACATGCACTTTTTTCTTCTGTTTTTTCCTTCAATGCAACACCTGCCTCTTCTTCTAATGATTGGATTATTGATTTTGGAGCATCATATTGTATGGATAAGTTTAAATCCAATTTCTCTACTCTTAATGAATGTGACAACAAAAAAATATATGTTGTCTATGATATATCTCTTAGTGTTGCAGGGTCTGAAACAAAGTTAGAGGATGGTCATTTCAATGATGTATTATGTGTTCCAAGTATTTTATACAACCTTCTACCAGTATATTAGATCACTCATTAAGGTGAAGTTAAAATAATATATCTTTCACCTTGCCAAGTTCTAATAAAATATTTAAAATATCCTAAGCATGTTCCATTAACAGGTTGTACAAATTTGATAACTTTGGGTCATCACCTTTTCCATCAATTTTTAGTGCTCATAACAATGAATTGAGAAAACTTTGTCATGATTGGTTTGGTCATATAGATAATCTCTCATTGCACCAACTATGTAATCAAAATATGGTGAATATTCTTCCTCTCATTTTTTGTAGATATGGTGTTTGTGTCGATTATGTTCTAGACAAACATCATCAAGATAGTTTTGAAAAACCTACATCTTGGCATGCATTGGCCCCTTTGTAGCTTGTCCATAGTAATTTGTGATGTCCTATTTCTTCTCCTTTCTTGATACAGGTATTTGTTAACATTCATTGATGAATTCTTCATATGCTTGGTTTTATTTCCTAAAACTTAAGAGTGAATTCTTTGGCATGTTTTTGGTGTACAATGCCCTTGTAGAAATATAATTTGGATATCAACTATAGAGGTTAAGAATAGACAATAGAGGTGAATATGTTAACAAAAAATTCACAAATTGCTTCACTTCATACAGAATTCAAATAAAACTTATTGTTCCATATACACCACAACAAAATGATGTTGTCGAGAGAAATAATTGAACCTTAAAATAAATGGAAAATTGTATGATACAATCTATGGAGGAAGTCTTCATTATTGGGTAGAAGCCATTAATTGTGAAAATTACATAGTCAATCACACTCCGCAAAGGATTTAAACAATATACCATTGAAAGAAGCATGGTATAAAATTAATCCAGATGTAAGTCACTTTCATGTATTTGGTACTAAATCTTGGGCTCCCATCCTTGATGTGAAAATGAAAGAATTTTAACTTAAAAGTGAGAAGTGCATTTTTGTTAGATATTCTGAAGATGTAAAAGTATATATTCTCCTTCAACCTTATTTTATTGGAATGAGTTTGAAGGAGAATATAAACGTTTATATCTTATAAGATATGCTAAGTTTGATGAAAATGTCTAAACCTAAGAGACTAATTCAACATTTGAGCCATCTTTAGTTTGTGAGCCATCTTCTCTTCCCAACTTTTATAATGATCATATCCTAGTTTCTTATTCATATGATTATAGTGAGGATAGAAATCCACCTCTACCTTCTCACCTTCCTCCAAATGATTCCATTGAGCATGACCCTACACTAGCACCATTGCTTTCTATATGGGTGCATTCAACATAAGAAGAAGCTAGTGATATTTTCTGTAATCCTATATATCAACATCATACACGGTCACATTTCCAAAAATCACTTGTGTTGTTGGCGAGGAAAGACAAGCTGCCAAGAAAAAATATTGCATTATATAGTTCATTGCTACTAGAATACATTAGATAGATTTATTATCTTCTATCGTTGGAACTATCGAGTCATCGAGCCATCAAGGATATTATCTAGTCAGAAACCATGGGTTACAACGCTAAGAATCACCAAGAATTGTCAACGAAGAGGTCACGACCAATCATCACTGCCATTTAAGGGTTAAAAGTTCATGTAAGACAACATTTAAAGATTAATTCAGATTGGTTAATAAGGATTGGTTCTCTCCAAGAAAGAGTAGTCAATAATTAACTTAATTGGAGGTGGTATCCTTATATAAAACCCTAAGTAACTAGTAGCACAACATCCAAGGCTTAAAATTCTACTTAAATTAAATATTGAACTCAAAAGGGTTATATAGTAGATACAAAGGTTGTATTATTTATTAGTCCTTTCCCTTCAGGCTCAGGACTATTAGTAATCAATTCCCATTGTTATATTAGTCCTTGCACCAAAACCAAAGAAAACACAATATTTTAACCAATTTTTTAATCGTTTTATGCAATTTTTCATGTCACGTTTCCTTTTTTACTGTAACTTTCCAATTTAATCGTCTTATTTGGCCTCTTCCCGAGGAACATGGAGAAGGTATGCAAAGTATTTGTTTGAAAGTTAGGAAATTATCACTACATTTAGGTTTACATCTCTTGAGGTGAGCTAATGTTATCTCGAGAGATAACATTATACTTTCGTTAATATTTAATGTTTATGTTATTCACTTCCTTTCTTCAATTAGGTTCTTTAGTTAGTTTACATGCCCAGTGGGTTCTTCAGTCAGCTTACATGCCCAGTGCAGAGGACGAGCACCATGCAAGATTCATGCAGGTTCTTCAGTCAGATTACGTACCCAACACAGATGATGAGCACCATGCAATATTCATGTAAGGACACACAACTACCTTCATATTTATTCTTTATCTACTCACCTTCTCAACCATTTTTTGGTCAGGCGCTGGTCTGCTCCTGGAAGTTGTCTTTCATATTCTTGCTTGCAATTGAATCTCTTAATCCCTCGATGGAATTTTGGTGGTAATATAACCTCTTCAACATCCTGATGAGAATGATAATCATTTATGTTTTTGAAAGATGTTTCTTCATATCATAATCAATTATTTTCCCATGTGATTTATGTTATATATTTGAGTGAAAACAAATGAAGAATGGACACTTCATATTTGAAGAGTCACAAACATATTATTTAACATTGGGATATAATACAAAAGTAAAATTGAATCTCACTTAGTCATTACGTTCCTCATGGAAACAAGATAGTAATTCTGAAAACTTCATCTCCAAAATCGACATTGTTGCCTTCAGGATGCATTTGACATTAATAAAAAGGTGCTTTATTTGTGGCCCTTGTTTAAAGCTAAGGACACCATCATTCTGAAACCATCACAATCGTTAGACACTACTATGTATGACCAAATTTGCCACAGTTTTTCGTTGCTATTGCCACACATATTCGTCGCACTTTCCATGAAAGAAAAGACTATTTTTCGTGGAACTTTTTTCGTCGCTATATCCATGAACCAATTATTCGTGGAAACAACGATGAAATTATCCCTCCAAGTTTACCTTATAAAGTGTGGAAATAGTGATGAAACTTCATCGCAATAGGGACGAAAAACTGTGCCAAAGTAAAAAACTTACCAACAGATTACAACACAGATGCCATACGTGGGACAAAAAACTGTGGAAAGTTGCGACGAAAAAGCATTGCAATAGTGACAAAAACGTTTGGCAGAGACAAAATTTACGATGCAGATGCTATATGTGCGACACAAAACCATGGAAAAGTGCAACAAATTTTCATCGATATTGCCATGCTTTGTAAAAAACAAATTCATTACCTTGCGACGAACTATCGCCGGTATTGCCACACTTCCTTTAAGTTTTAAAAAAAAAAATCTACATGAGAAGCTAGATGTTGGGATTCGTGATTGACCCATACTCAATATTTTCATGTGTGATTGACCCTTCAAAGGGTATCTTATGTGAGAAGGGATTATGAGAGGGGGTTTTGGGACTTATTAGGGGTCTTTCTTAATGGACCAAAAGGGAAACCCAAGGCACCTTGGGATGAATGGAAAGATAAAATACATTCCCTTGAATGAATGGTTTTAATTGAGATATTGGGGCTTTGAACTAGAGGTCAAAAACAATTTGGTAGGGGTATCCCAGGGGGACAATATGGGAGATGTGGTTTTTTTAAATCTATCACTATCCTGGTGAGAGTGGACCAACCCTTTACTTATCCACTTCAATGCACTCACAACCATTAATCGATATTAATATATTCTGGTCACAATAACTACCTTGAATATCAAATTTAACCTATTAATGTGAAGGGATAATCACAACATGAGGTTAAAGGCAGTCACACCCTTTCAACAACTATGTTTGTAGATTTTTGGATGAGGAACTTGTATCCTTGTGGTTGAGTCATTCCCTTACCAAAAAAATGAAGGTTACTCACACTCATATGAATGAAATGAATCAAAGTTGTTCCCACGAAAAAAGTTGTAACGCTTTGAAAGAATGGTAGATCACAACAATGGAGCACTTGTTTAAACAAAGACACTTACACATATTCAAGTAAAGGTAACTCACTCTATTCAAATGGAGGTACATGATACCATATAAATGAAGAGAAATGTAAATGTTTAACTCGAAGGGTAGTTCACACCAAATCAAGTTAGTGTGATCACAATGTTTTGAAACGAAGGGTGATCACACTACTCTAGGTGATAGTTTCTCACACCACCCTAAATGAAGGATGATTTCACTTGTTGAAGTTGGGGTACTCACATTAATGCCAACAAATGGTAACACATACCAATATAAATGAGTAGGAATCACACATGATGAAGGGGAGATAACAAATATTTCACTTGGAGTAATGCAATTTGGTGGGAAGTAGAATAGATAGTAGTATATGATATAGTTTTAATTTCCACCCTACATGCCATAAGGGAATCCAACAGAAGATGAAATTCAAAATACATTGCTTGCTCAGGATTTATGACTTTTTTTTAGGGTCTTCACGTGGAATATAAGAGAAAACATGCGATGATAGTCATTGGTCATTTATAATGCAACAAGCAATGATCCCTGCAACCTTCTAGATTTGCAAAGTTATGAAGAGATAAGCGAGGGATTGGTTGTATCTTTGTGGCATGGGGCTAGAAAATCACAACACTCAAGTTTCCAGTGGGTTCTAGAAGATCTAGAAGCTCTCCCAAGCCTCTTCCAAGAATATATATATAAAGAAGGAAAGTCTTGAGAAAGAGGGGGAAGAATATTTTGCAGAGTTATGATGTCCAATTATAGAGGTGCTTCTCCAGTCACAACGACCACAATCAAATTTCCTAGTCAGATTGAGAAGATGAGGAGGAATTAGGAGCAAGGAGAAAAGAGAAATTATTTCACATTCAAGGTATTATGTTTGATGTGTTTCCTGAAAATCACATGGTTTAATCATTTCCCAGTTGTTGTTTTTAGTGTCCATATCACTTTCCACATTATATAGCTCAACCATGGCTTCCCAATAAGCTATCTTTCATCCCAATCAAAGTTTGGATTGAAAAGTTAACAATCCCAACAAATCAATTGTTGCAACTAAAACTTGGGGCACTCAACTCTTGGCCTTCCACCTTCTTTTTCCTTGGTCTTTCCATATTATTTTACTTTAATTTTATGCTATATATGTTAATGAATAAGGGAATCACCCTCTTGCATGAGGCTTTTGGCTAATGGGAGCAGGATGCATCTCTTCTTAGTGATTTCTACCACCAGTGTACACAACCAATAGAGAATAAAATATATGTCCACTACAACATTATTGTGTTTTATTTATGCAATTGTCTTTAGTCATTTCATTCACTATTATACACACTATGTTTCTAAAAAATAATGTCTCCAGCAGATTCCCTCCATAATCTAGATGAAAATGTGATTATAAATTAGTACAACTATGAAAGGTAGAAATTTAGAATCTATTTTCTACAAAAGGATACAAATCAAAGATTCGCTTCTCACTTCAAAAAAATATACAAGAGGTAAAGGAAATATATTTACCTCTTGATTTGGCAACACTCATCAATTTCCCCCCAAAGATGGCACTTATTTTTGACTCCATAAAAGTTTTTGTTCTAATTATTTCAGTTCGATTCTTAGGGACAACAATCTCCTAATCATTATTGCCACTAACTATAACCAATGAAATTTTGTTGCCACCAGATCCATTTAGGTCACTAGCTTCCAGTTTAAGTAGTTCATTATGCAACTGATCCATAACAAAACTAAGAAATTCTTGAGCATCTTCTTGTGTGGGCCTTCCTAAAGGACTGAGAGGTTGGTCAGGACTAAAGGTTTTAAATACAACATCAAACATGGTTGGATAAAATTACCTTCCCACTTCAATCCCTCTTTCTTCCTTTACATTCTTTTTCATTTCTTTGTCAATATCTTATCTTATAAATTCAATTTGGGTGATGCTGGGCACTTTGAAAACCAAGAAACTATTATTGGGATATCTAGTAATTCTATGGGCCTTGACATTTTTCTCTTGGGTAAAGAGGAAGGTGTAGATTTCCCAATTTTCTTTTAAACAGTCCAATCCGAGCCATATGCTCATGTTGTAGCATTTGGTTCATTAAAAATTTAATGCTACCTAAAATATGTTCATAACAACAACGCCCAATACTAGAAAAAAACCATAGGAATCAACATAACAGAGCCACACCATGCTTCAAATCTGAGGTCTTTTCATCACTACTAGAATCTACAACATACTATCAATTCATCCTATAGTACAGACTAGAGTAATAACTATGAATACCATGCATACATTCCAATATGGAAAATCCTAGCAGCATGCAAAAACATACAAAATTTTCTATATCTATGTGGTTATCATATTTAGAATAACCTCTTTCTAGGGCGACTTTGATGCCAAACTCACTTCCTCAGTCCTGATCTATATAATCTTCAGCAATGGAAGACTAGACAATGTATTTATATGAGTCTTCCCTTTCATTAACCACCAAAACGACCAAAAAGATATGGGTTGGACCTAGTCTGTGCTACCATAGGACAACCCATCCAGATTTCTATCTATACATTTATATCGTCCCCATTAAACTTTTTATTGTGCTTACTAGAAAAGATGAAACGATAATACTACAAAAAGGTCTGAAATAACTTCTAGGGATACTTCTTTCTACTAGAAATATTTTCTGCCAATTGCAAAAAATCAAAGTTCCCTTGTTTACTGCTAGAGAGACCTTTACAATAAGCCATAATTACACCCATTTCATGCTAATGTATATTTATTAGTTTTACAATTGATAATCTGGTGTAGGTTACATCATTCAAGGTGGAATTTAACTGCTACACGTGTCAAAACCTTCCTTAATTCTGTAGATAACCACCAATCAGATCTGGGATTTTCTCAACTTCAAAAAAAAACTGTCACCTTTTTCAAGTTTTAAATGTTGGTAGTCTTACTACTGTAGAAATACCCTCAGATAGTTTCATTCTTGAAAACATTGGCAATTGGTAGCACTAAATATTCCTTAGGAGATGATATATCATAGCCTGCCCAAAGGATTGTGAATAATGATTTTGAAACTTAAAACTTAAGGAACCATTTCATTGTCAACATCTATAATGTTGTATTCTCAATCTAAAATGTGAAGGTGCATAATGATGTTTGATTTCCGACAACAGTATCTGCCCATACATTCAAATATTTTTTTGTTGTTGGAGAAGCCATTATTGGTTGTGTAAATTTGTTCTCGGGATTTATTTCTTCCTCTGTGTAGGCTCCTGAATTCTTTGTACCAATAAATACATAGACAACAACATCATATCAAGTGAATTTATGGAGGAGAAAAGAGACCATCCACTTGCAACAACATTCTTACAGTTTATGCAATATTGCCTGACAGAGAAAGTGACACTCTGGAATGTGGCTTCTGTGCAGAATACTTCATGATAATATCACCAACTCTATTTGGACCGAGCATGCCAACATAACTCATATGAAGTATCAAGTATCACCATCAAGAGCCCACTAATATGTTGTTCCATAAAATATGTACAACCATGAAGAGAGAACCAAGCCATGACAATAATCCTACAAATCTCTGAATCATGTGATAAAAATCACATGTTCAATATTCATACAATGTGGGGGATAATAAGGACCATTGTCTAATGATTATTAAGAAATATAGGCAGTTAGGATGTTGTTGTTGTTATCATGAGAAATTCCCATTTTATATAAGAAATAAATAAGGTACCAGGACAAGTTGCAACTCTCTAACAATGTCACCAATACAAATCAAACTACCTGATAAATAAGATCCAAATAACAATGATAAACAATTGGATGTTTGGATAGGTTTATCTAAATTATGAGGAATATTGAATCACATATTTAGGACAAAGAAAAATATCAAAATTCTCTCAGAAAAGATATGCAATTGCCACCATAGCAACTTGATACTAAAGCATTCTATCACTTGGAAGGGCACAAATTGTCTTTTGGTAAACCACCTGTTGTTCTAACTCATTAAATTATTATCTTGTTACTACATAAATCTTATTGAATTTCCACCCTTCCACACCATATAATGGAGGAAATTTGTCCCTGATCAGGATATAAACCAGGGTTCCTTGAAGATTAATTTCCTTAACATTCAAGTCCAAGAGAGTGGTCACTGGTTTGGTTCCTACAGACCCCCGATTATGGTTCACTGAACTAAAATCTAAAAGAATAGCTAGATTCTAGAGAAAACCTTGACATAGGTCTTAGCCCCAGAAAAATTTGAAACTTGTGTTCATATCACCAAACTTCTACCACCACAAATACATATATTCATTGTTAAAATTTGGGCGAAATATTGAACAAAAACTAAATCATGCATTTGAAATACAAGGCAGATTTGTAAGTTGGATGCTTATCACTACATTGACCCACATAACAAGCACCTATTCAACAATGAGGGGAGCTATCATTCTACAACACATGTATTTTCATGGAGAGGCTTTACCACATTTCAGTTGCATAAGGCCAATGGCCATAAGCTAAACCATGACACAGGTCTCAGTATTCGAAACTCATAATTGAAAATTCGACAACTAGAATGTATACCCAAATACTCAAAAATATACAATATGACTCATGAGATTTGATTGCCACACTTATTCCACCATAAATACATATATTCATTATTAAAGTTTGATAGAAATTTAGAATAAAAACTAAATCAGGGATTTGAAAACAGAGGCAATTTGTAAGATGGATGTTTATCAATACCCTGACCTTCATGAAAATCAACTATTCAACAATAAGATAAGACAAAATTATATTACAAATGTATTTTCATAGGGAGGCTTGACCACATTTGAGTTTCATAAACCCATCAAACAAACCTTGACACAGGTCTCATAAATGAATTTCAAACTTCAACAACTAGAATATATACCCAAATTATACAACATGACTCATGTGCTCTGATCAACACAATTGTGGTGGTTGATGGGAGGTTACTTGGTCTCTCTAATATAATGTTTTGATTGAAAATGCATCTAATCCAGGTGGATATCGGTGGCCACCCACCTTTTCGGACTGGCTCAAAACAGTTTTATGGCAAATTTGGCAATTTACTATTTTTAGCAATTTTTAACTTCCGAGGCCATTTTGAGGGCCCAAATGAAGGTTTTTCAATATATAGGTTCTCTTTGATATCCAAAGGCATGATTGAACCCCAAAAATGAATCTCCTCGACGATACCTTTCCAACGAGCTATCATACGCCTAAAATGGAGATCGTATGCAAAAGTTACGACCTTGGAAAATTGATGTACTAACTTACCCAAACGGGGCCCACATGATTTTTGGCGCTTCATCTCCTAGGGTTAGGTTTTTGGATACCTAGAACTTTTGGCATTCTTGTTTATTGTAAAAAGGCCTTCAGAGCCTCATTGGAATCATCTTCTTGTGAATGCGAGTAGTCGTCACATCTCTTCTCAGAGATAAGTTGCCACCATTCTAGCGAGTCTTTCACTCTGTATTTTTACAGTCTTTGTACATTTCTTTCATTAATAGAAATCATGTATTATTGTATCTCTATGTTTATGGTTTCATCTCTGATATATTTTGTTATATTATTGGATATATGCAATATCTCTGTGCATTTCTTTATTATATCTCTGCTCTCATTTCGTGCCAAAAATAATCTGGATCAACATCACAAAAGGATTTATGAGTATCTCACATTGTATATGCATGATTTAATGATTTCAAGGGTACAATATTCCCAGATAGCATCCCACTCTCGAGTTGCATAAAGTTGCATAAAGTTGCATAAAGGGTACAATGTTGCATAAAGTTGCATAAGTTCCATAAAGTTGCATAAGTTGCATGTTGCATAGTTGCATATAGCTGCATAGTTTCATATAGTTGCATACGAAATTGTTGCAATATAGTTGCATATAGTTGCAATATAGTTGAAATATAGTTGAAATATAGTTGAAATATAGTTGAAATATAGTTGCATAAGTTCCATAAGTTGCATTGTTGCATAAAGTTGCATATAGTTGCATAGTTGCATATAGTTGCATAGTTGCATATAGTTGCATATAGTTGTTATATAGTTGCATAAAGTTGCATAAAGCTGCATATAGTTGAATATAGTTTCATATAGTTGCATAAGTTGCATTTTTTCATAAATTTGCATTTTTGCATAAGTTTCATTTTTGCATTTTTGCATTTTTGCATAAGTTGCATTTTTGCGGTCGGCTGAAATACATGCCATGTTCCATGTATTATGTCGATGAGCGGTGATATTGCCCCCTTGTTTGGGAGAGTCGATGTTGGTTGATGTAGGGTGTGTGAAGCATTTTAGGAACTTGTTTTTCCCATCGAATTTCCATCTCGGTTGTAACACTGAGGGTTGTAACAACCAAGACAACAAAAAACTTGAGAACAATTCAAGGACTGCATGAGAATCTATTACATGTGTGTAACAGTAGTTGTATAAGGATGCTACAACAGAGGAAAAAAGGGGGTTGTTACAATACTAACAGTCAACAAATTTAAGGGAAGTTTGAGGGATGTTCTGGAGGACTAGGACAACAATACTGGTGGGACAAGACAACAAACTACGAGCATTTTTTAGAGCTGATTGAGGGTTGCAACATATGTGTTACAACAACTCATTTTTGGCACATTTTGAGGACCTGGACATGCCCAAGTATAGGGATTATTGGTGATTAAGGAGAGGACCAGTTCAAGGGTTGGAAGGTCAATTGTAGCCTAGGAACCTCAGCTAAGGACATTGGATAAGGTTGGAAGGACTCAACCAGAATTGGACACGAAAACTTGGAGGGTTTTGTAAGTGCTCTTGGTATCTTTCTTTTATGTAATAATTGGGCCATTGGCCCTGGTACGAGAGCCCATTGTTACGGATATAAAAACAATTATTTTTGGGCATTAAATTCCTATGTATTTGTGCATGGTCCAATTACCAGTTTATTTTGCATTGTGCTAAGTTGTTAGGCATCTCAGTGTGTTTATGTTCACAACTCAAATTGTGTAATTTTGTGTAAACTGTTGAGAACCTTGAGCAGACATGAGGTGTGTGTGCACCGGCCTGGGTGCACTCCGAAATATGACAGAGAAGGAGTTCCCCTCCAAGCACTTTGTTGAGTATCTTTTTAGGAGGATTGGAAGAAGGGAATCAGTTCAAGTCAAGGTTTCCTTCATCTCTTTTTTTTTCATGGATTATTAGGGTGTTTGCAATAATTGACATAAGTTTGTTGCAAGAATAATCTTTCTAGATGAATAATTTTGTTTCAAAATATGAGATTAGGATCAAGGTTGTTAAACCCTCCCTAATCCTTGATGTAATCTTGAACTATTAAAGGATCTTGTTGTTGTCATCTCTATTGTTCAAGTTGTTACTGGCTTCTTTATTTATTACTTGCACAATATTGTTGGTTGTAATTTCTTGGTTGTGATGGTGCATCTTGTTGAAGGGATCTCTTTTATTATTAAATCATCTGAAAATTTGTTTTGGACTAATTATGACACATCGATGATAGCTCAATTATGTCTTATATTCCATATTCTAACCCTCTTGTTCTAAATTTCCCTAACTCCATAGGTCAATTGGATAGGCATTGGTCTTGACAAATTCCACCATCCATTTTATTGTAAAGATTACATCAAAATCATTTCTTTACTAAGTTTTACCCCCTAGTGCCGAAAAAAAACCATCCTAAAGTGAGTGGAATATTTGTTGAGGTGACGATGGGCAGCCTTCTTAAGTGCCCCTAGAAGTGTACTTTCTCAAAGGACTTTTTAACATTTGAAGTGCATATTTGGGAGGTAAAAAGTATCACAAAAGGTTGGGATATATCATGACAAGAGAAACATACTATAGATAGTGAAGGGGTGTAGGAAAAGCACACAAGTAAGAAAAATGAAACCAAGCAAGAAAAATGAACGAGCAATCAAGAATATGCTCAAGCAATCTAAAGGTCCAAGAGCAACAACAAGGAAAAAAAATAAAAAAATGGCTAAATGTAATGAACCAAGCGTTCAATCAAAGTTCAAATAACAAGCATATGGTGGAAAAGAAATCAAGTAGAAAAGATGAAATAAAGATAAGTTGTGAATCATACCTACATTAACTTGTGGTTGGCAAGTTTACATAGAGTGTTGATAATTGCTATTGATATCTTTTGTAGCTATACTTGTTAAGTAACCTCCAAACTATTTCCATGTTATATTTAATCAAAGGGTTGCATTAGGGAAAATGAGAATACAAGATGCGTCGAATGGAAAAAGGATGAAGAATTTCGTTCTGTAGTTAGTAACCCATTAGAGAAAAAAGGAGAGAACTAGAAACTAGATGATCAATAGGGTTCTTTTCAATCCATACAACTACAAAAACTCACAGGTTTTCTCACCTTCTACCCTTTAGAGGAATAGAAAACAATGAATAGATGTCACTTCATTCAAATAAACCTAACATTGATGAAGCACACTACACTTGAGGCAATTAGATGATATAAGAAAGACAAGCCTCACTCTAGCCAAATAATAAACAAGAGCATAAGAGCACTAGGAATGTCCCAACAAAAAGACTACTATGAGAAGTAGGGCCATAAGGAGTCGAAGGTAGGCCAAGAGGCCAAAAAGGAGGAATAAGAGTTTTAAGGAAAACTGAGAGGCCAAGAGGAGGATTGAGAGGATAAGAAGGGGTGATAAGAGGTAGTAGAGATATTTCAAGGCCAAATGAAGGATCAAGAGGATGAAAATTAGGTCAAGGGGAAAAAGTAGTTTGAATCGAATAAAAAGGAGGTCAAGAGTATGAGGAGGGGTGGAAGACGAAGGACAAGAGGCTTGGATGCTACAATTCCAAAGAGATTAAGGAGATGCACCACAATACCAGAGAACTATTGAGGATCACAAATCAAAATAAACAAAGGACCAAACCTAGGTTTGACAAGCCACAAAAACTACCTGCAAGGCAAAGGCATGGGTTTATGGTGGATAGTGCTACAAACATGGTGGTTTCCACAAGTTGTGACAACAAATGGGTTACTAGTAGGGCTATTGCAATGGTAAGGAAGAACATGAGAGTTATTGAAAAGCATCAACTATGGTTGTAAAAAGTACCTAGATCTACACCATATGAAAGTTGTGAGCAATGGGCAATTAGGTTGGGGTTTTTCATGCAATTTACAAAAGTTGAATAACCTATTTTAAGAAAGGGTGAACTAAAAGGGGAAAACAAAGATAAAATAATGATTTGATGGAGGCAACACATGAAAGAAAACCTGTAATAGACTATAGGCTATTAACAATGAATCAATAAGGCCGGAATGTTCACCTATAATGACCTCAAATGCTAATTCTTGTAGGGTACTCACCATTCTTGGTGCCCTCCAGTGTGACCTCTGTGTTCCCTCATGTGCCCTTGTGTGCCCTTGACTACTCCCCTTGGTCGTGTGCTCCACTATCTTCGTGAAAACTATCTCTCCCTCATAGACTATCTTCTCCCTGGCTCCTCGCAGACTATCTCCTCATTGTTCTCCTCGCAGACTATCCCCTTTCTCCTTGCAGACTTGCATGCTCCCCTTGGTCTCCTTGTAGACTATCCCATTTCTCCTTGCATACTCGTGTTCTCCCCTTGGTCTCCTCGTGGAATATCCCCTTTCTCCTCGTAGACTCGCGTGCTCCCCTTGGTCACGTGCACACTCTTTCCTTTGGAAAAAAAGTCATAGAAATTAAAACCAACTAATAGATTACTCAATGCAAGTCCAAATAAAAGTTCGACCTCGAATAGAGAGGTAAATGTTCTAATATTACCACACACCATATTAATATTCAAGGTATGCAAGTCAATAAAATTGATGCACTTTACTATATAAACCAAGGTTATGTGCTTTAAGTCTTGTGCACTCAAGGTTCAATTCTTGTATTATAATGTTGTAGTATTGCATGGTTTAACATTTTTTAGTACACAATAATATATCTCCAATAGTTACCTTCAACATTGTTTAACATGCATATGACTTCAACATGGTTTAACATGCATATGACATTGATAAACATTTAAAACCCCTCCTCATAATATAATGAGGGGTTTTATAGTGTTCAATTCAAACACTTATTAACTAAGATGTGATGATCATAAATATTTTTAATAAAGTATAAATATAAAATTATTTTAAACTAAAAAATTAAGAGTAATAAATGTATTACTTATTTCATAAGTCAAAATGTATGAGGATACGAGTGCATTAAACTTGTATAAATTTTTATTTATTTATGATAAATCTTTAAATATGGTTTTTCTTAATCCTATTGAATATGAAACTTAAAAAATAAATGATATTCGCAACATAATTTCATGATATTCAATGGATATGAAGTTATATATTACAAGTTAGTAGAATCTAATAAATTTATTAAATTTTATGGAAATGTGAAAGTGTAAGGATTGGGATATATTCTTGAGTTGACTTTTAGAACTAGTGATCAATGTTTTATATTAGAGAAAACATTTTCAACTTGGCACAAAGTATCTCTCATGAAACTTCTTCTCTATGGCATCAAGAATGGTAGAAGATAGAGTAGTTAGGATTGGAAGGCCATGACAAGATTTAATGGGAATCATACATAGAAAAACTTAAGCTAAGTCATGTTCAAATCATTGAAACAAAAGATAAGTTGGTTTGGTTCAAGAACCTAGTCTTAGAGACTTATACTCCAAAATTAGGTTATAAAGAAATGTATGCTCTTGGTAGGCCAAAGGAAGTTCAACGGTGATGGAATATAAATGTAAAATTATGTCCCCTTTAAAGACTAAAATTTTTATGTGGTTGAAAATAAAGAAACAAAGACTTAACATAGGAAATTCTATAAAAGAGGAAGAAGTATGGACCGAACAGCTGTATTCTCTGTAAAAATAATGAAGAAAATATAAGTCGTATTCTTATTCTTTAATCCTTAATTTAAAGAAGTTTGGAGTGATATGGACGCTCCAAGGCTAGGAACCACCAGGCCACATCAAGTGAAGGAATAAAATTAAGAAGGTACTTGTTTTGTCTCAGTCCATGTCAACAACAACACATCTATTCACTGGGAACACTAAAACCCGACAAATCGATGACTCCACTAAATTAGGGTTTATGGTTTACATGATGAATTGATGATGGCAGAAAGTGGGTATGTGAGTCAAATTTGAGTCTAGAAACCGTCCCATATTGGATTGAGATGGATGCTACAACAAGTAAGAAGCATAATTGTCAAGGGAATTTAGTAGAAGAATGTCTAATGAAATGGATACTAAAACTTGAACTCAAAGACTTTAAATGTCTTCCTTTAATAACATCACGGGGCATCTAGTTAGCTTAGAATGTTGGAACCTTCAAGGATAAGTACATTCCCCCTTTCCAATGCACTTCTCAGTAAATTCCATACTTTTTTAATTTCAAACATGGAACCAAAGTCTATGTGCAAAGAAATCTAACCCATACCCCAATAGACAAATTGGAGCTTCATGTAATTTTGATGGATCTAGTCAAGATGCCCCTAAAAATAATGGATTAGGTGGTATTATTCATCTGAGTAACACATACAACATTGGGTTCAAGGCTATATTAGGGAAAGAGTCCAACAATTTTGACAATCTTATTTCTTTAAAGTTTTGGTTTATGGTTTACATGATGAATTGATTATGGAAGAAAGTGGGTGTGTGAGTCAAATTTGAGTCCATAGACCCTCCCATATCATTAAGGCATGTGAATAGTCTATCCATGTCAAATTTCAATGCATACAAAATAGTTTTAAAAGATTTCAACGTTGGCCCCATTCACAGGTCATTGCTGTCCGTGTCTAGTCCTAGTATAATTTCCTTGTAAAATTTGTATAAGATATTTGGAGAATGATAATTTTGAAGGTGCTAGGCCTATTCCTACACACCACGATGAGATCACCTCTCATTGGATGTTTGTATATTGATCCCTTTTAGTTTTGGATTGTTAGTATTTTCAATTCCATGCACCTTTCAATCTAGTCAAAGTTCAATTAATGTCTCTTGTTACTATAGGGTTATAAAGCCTCATGATCCCAATTCCCATATGCCTCCAACCTTGTGATCTAATTATCATTGGGTGACGCCCCTGGGGGGGCATCTCAATTGGCAAGTGTTGTGAATATGAAGTGATATGAATTTCCATGAGGTTTCGAGTTCAAATCCCCCCTGACTTACCCTGTGTGCCTCATAAGGGGCATCGCGGGCACACTTGGAGGTTATAGTGGCAGCAGTTGGATAACACGACCACATGTAATGTGAGTATGTGCCCAACTATTTGTTGATTCTACCAGACATAAATTAAAAAAAAAAAACGATCATTGGGTGACAAGTGTCATGAAGGGTGATGACTAAGACTAGGGGCAACCTTTAATTCAAGGCTAGGAATGACCAGGCCCACATTAAGTGAAGGAAGAAAATTAAGAAGGTACTTTTGTTGTCCCATTCCATGTCAACAACAACACATCCATTCACTGGGAAAACTAAAACCCAACAAATCGATGAATCCACTAAATTAGGGTTTATGGTTTACATGATGAATTGATGATGGGCATACCTACATCGTTGGTATGATTAGGCGCATTCACGCAGAGATCCTCTTGGTTTCAAGAATAGTTCATTCTCTATTAAACATGGGCAACCATGTGAAGGTGGAAGCTCTAATTATGCCCCTCGACACATCACTCTCAATTTCCCCATATTACCTAATTTGAAATTCTAAAGAACATGTATCATATACTATATTATACAAAATAAAACAATATAAAGATCATATAAAATATATAAACACATATCTCTTCTTTTCAACAATTAAATATCAATCATCTTCTTCTTGATCCATCTCACCATATGTATTAGGATCTGGTTCATAATCAATATTGGTTAAAGGATCATTCCTATCAACATCATCATCAACGTCATTTTCGCTAGTATAGTTATAAATATCGTCAATGATATCATCGTATCCTACATTTGGATGATCAACTTCTTCAACTTCTTCATCTGACACATCGACTACATGAGCCACCTCCTCCTGATCTTCATAATCATGATCTTCTTCCTCATTATTATCTTCATCCTAGGCCAGATGATTATACTTTACTGGTCTTCCTCTTGGATCATATCTAACAATGTATGACCAACCTGTTTTACCAGGTACCTCTAAGTAAAATACTTGCTCACATTGACTTGGAAGAACATAAGGCTCTGTACCCAGTTCAAATTCCCTTGTATTAACCATGGTAAATCCATTATCATGCTCAATAACAGTTCTTTCAGGATCACATTCATGCATCTGTAGCCTGTACTATTTAACCTCAAACAAAACTATTTTAAAGGAATTAAAATCACACTCAGTTATATCCTCTAAATGTCCATAGTACCTATTCTCAATTTCTTCCAGATTTCTATCACTTCTAGAGGAAATGTTGGTGACCTTAAACACTGTAGTTATCCCACAATTTGAGGTTTTCATCTTATCATCCAACATTTTGATATGAAATTTGCAACCATTACACCACATAGCCTTGTGATGTTTCAACTGAAACATGGAAAACAAGTAAAAAAATACATTTCCAATTAATAAACCTCATATAAGACTTAGTAAATATATATTTCAAAAATTAAGCAAACCAAATACATTGAAAAATTGGGAAAAAACTAGGAAAATGTGGGTAAAATTTTTTACTTGCCTATTTATCTTTTAAACCAAAGGCTAAATCAACTTTCCTTGATGTAAGATCAGGAAATTGATCTCAATGATGATGCATTGTTTTAATCATCTTACTCACCCCTTCCCATGATAACCTACCGAAGTATTATTCAATATATTCTATCCAATGCTCCATCTAATCAAGGTTGTTTGCAATGTATAAATGTAAAGCATCCCACTCTCGAGAAACTATATGATAGCATAACAATTTAATATCATTAATTAGCTATTGTTAATAAAGGAATAATTTAATAAATCTGTAATATATTAAATCTACGTCAACATCTAATAATTACCTTTCACAGTCCTCATTTTACCTTTCCCCAATAGGACCTCCCCTTCAAATTTTTTGACGGAGTCGAGATGACAAATGCGAGGCACATTCATATTTTCTGATAATTTAGGTAGATATTGACTAATATACATGCATTGATATACCATATATCCCTCAACCATAGAACCCTCCAGACATGCTCTTTGTCTAACAAAAGCCTTCAATGAATTCAACTGCCTCTCCACCATCCACAATGACCTTGTGTTTACTGGTCCACATAATTCAATCTCCTCAACTTGGTGTATGAGGTAGTGTTCTTGTGCATTGAAAAATGTTGGAGGTAGATACTATTGCATTTGACACATTAGTCAGGGAATTCTCTCTTCCAATACCTTATACTTTCTTTATGGATTTCTTTTGATGATAGCCACCTACAAATGTCGTTGCAATAAAATAATATCAAGGCATACATAAATTTGTAGATAAAACATAATATGTCAATAAGTTCTGCTACAAATCACATAAGAAGTACATTTTCCTTATAAAACAATACTTACCT
>JZKD02S2376272.1:0-10373 GCA_000966675.3 Picea glauca | reverse complement strand
TACAGATATAAAAAATCTTTAAAAAGAGATTGTTGCTTCTCCAAGTTTTCACTAAATGAATGCTTGTTATCCTAAAATGCACTTGAATATGGTAGTAAAGCCCTTTCATCCACACTTTTCTGCATTTGAAAGCTTCTAGTTCACAAAAATCCAACTTCAACCTCCTTATTGTACTCAAACTAGCATGTTGTAGGTGAGAAACAACAAAATGAGGGTTTGGAGGGGGTATATAGAGAAGAAAAGGCAAGACAAGGGTGATGATACCCACACCTTGCTTTAAAGCAAAAAACAATTGTATTTTTTGTTTTATGTGTTTTTATGAGGACACACCCATGTAGAGGGATTTCTAGAGCACCCCCAAGTACCGAGGGTGTCCCATTTCTACAAGGGACATCCCCAGTGAAGTCCCCAAGGACTGAGGCCATACTAGAGATGGCACAGGACCTTTAGGATGAAGTTCCCAAGTCCAAGGAGCAGGGGGGCATAGGGTATGCTTCCTAAACCCTTGGGAACACATCCAAGTGGAACATTGAAAAACATCATGAAATAATCATAAGTTAATAAACATAGGTCTAAAGCTTGAAGCCATTGCTATGTCTCTAAGGTTAGGCACATGATTGAGGAGCTGGAGAAGCAACTATCAATCAAAAATCACCATACATAAAAGACACATCATGAGGACAAGTAATCAACAAACTATAACATGGAAAACAAAAGAGCATCCATCCAAATAACATAGTAAATGTAGATTGAAGTGTAAATACAAACACCAAAAGGGGTGTCTATAGCTTCCTACACCTTACAATGATTGCAATAATAAGCACTTCAATCCTTAGATGCCCACACATGTTAAGCACTTGAAACGTCACCTAAAACTAAATTACCCTACACATTTGAAAAAGAGATAATGTATGGTTTCAAAATAAATCCTGAAAAACCTTCAATACATAACATCTAATCCATATATTAATCCATATTGATCGTCGATGAAGCAAAGCATGGTAAATTATTTCCTGTGAATAAGATGCTAACACCCGGTGTCGTGAAAATGTTGACACTTCATCTCTGAGCTTGATTTAAGTGCTTGCTCTTATCCAAAAAAATCAACTAATTCAATGCTTAATTTAGAAACAGTTTACTGTCCAGTAAAGCAATTATAGATAGCACAAGAACAGAAGGTGTGAAAATCAGCTTACCAGCATCAGTCGCAAAACTCCGCTTCATATAAGTGGATGAACTGACATAGGGATGCAAATCCAACAATCAAAGTATTTTAAAAAAATCCAAGAAGAATAGAAACACTAAGAAAAACCACAAAAATCTTAAATCTAAAAGAATATCAAAAGTGAAGTACAAAGATATTTATTATTTTTCTACAAATTCAATAATTAGTTTCGTCCATGTTAAAATCTTAAAATGAATGACCCCTGGGGAGTACAATTTGCTATCGGAAAAAGCCACCATTGACATAAACATTCAATATGCAGCTTTCTGTCTACATTGATTCTTACGTACTCTAAATTACCCAACAAGGAACTCAAAATGAATCTTTACCTGTTTAGCAAGTGTGAAGCTATAGATCCTGCTGATAATCTATCCCCTACAATTTTAGGCCAGTGAACATTTCTTGGAGCCTGGTTAAGAACAGAACTTCTTGGAAAATATGTAGTCATTTCTGGACTGGCTGCAGGCTGTACATTTCTTGATAATTTCTGAGAAAATGTGTGTACATGTGTTTTCTGGCTGACATCCTGCATTAAGCATTATACAATGGCACTAAGCAAATATCCAACTCTACAATTAAAGAAAGTAAAAGGAAAACCTCAAAACTACATACTTATATAAGTATGGTCTATTCTTTGCCAAGCATTCATCTAAAGTATAGATGAAATACTGACAGTAAGCTGAATTAAGAATTATACAGATTAAATACATTCAGCGGAATTTGTCACTTGTGACTGTCATATTTTGCCTTGATGTGCTAGAAACAGTAAGCAAGCCCAAATCAATAAGAACCTTAGAGAAACTGGAATACTCTAATGTTATTGACGTTATGCAGGTTTTGTGTTTGTCATTCCAATACCTCACACACAATTGAATTTCCATCTCCCTTAGTACATGCTCTTCTCTCCAAATCAGAAGCAATGGCAGAGTATCCTCGTTCAAAGCCTCTCAAAATGCCTGCAAAATTTCGATGTAAATTGAGTGAAACAGGCAACAGGTATTACTTATAGCTTAAATAATGAATTGCAATTACAAGGTCAATCTTCTGCTACAACCTGCATTCTCCAACTTCTCATTATCAGTGTTGATATTACTCACATCAAGGACAATCTCAAGTAACCGACTGCCATTGTGAGTCAACCCACATTTTATTTATTATTCACATGCACTTGGCTCAATGAACAAATGTTCAGTTAGAACGTGTGAGATGCTATGTTGTTAATAGACCCAAAATCTCTAGTTGCTAGCTCCCTTAAAACAGTTGAGGGATCATGATGCCGGTTGCTAATCTTTTCCCTTGACACGGGATTGTTTTCTATTCTATATGTACCTTTTCCAATGTTCAAGTTCTAACTTTCCAGTGGTTTTAGACGTCCAGAATATCACGACTCTGGAATTATCTTAATGGAACCCAAAGCAACCTCAACATGGAAGCATTTACCTTCTCTTCATCCAAAAACAAGGTAATTGCAGTCATATAGCATGCATCGCACCTATATGCATCAACCTAAAAAGAGTAAATTTTTTGTACTCAAATTACATAAGCACACTTTGACCAACACTCTGAAAATCAATACCATTATGCCAAAGGTCTCCTAGGTAATCAGCATTACACCACTTATGCAATTACAGGGTTGCACAAACAGACATGCTGCAGCTACCAGATTTGTGAAATTACAACAACAGAATCACAGATAAGGTTGGACAAGCCAGCAACAACAAATAGGGGTTGGGCAATATAATCATAACCAAACAACAGATTGCATAAGCGTACAACATCCTCACATTCATGGTCATCAGATTACCCTCCAAATAATTATATGCTTTAATAAGGTGAATCACAACATCCATCAAACTTGATTGCGAACATACACTAGCAAATTTAAAGGTGATACTAGGGTGTTAAATAAGGTAAATCATAGATAAGGATAAATTTGTTATAAGAGCGACCATTTTGGAAGGACACAGTTAAGATAAGATAATTTTATTAATGTCCAACAAATGAGCACAAGTAGATCAATGGGACTGATAAGTACAATAGTATCAACACTGTAGGAGCACAAAGGTCACTCCTATAAATACCAAAAGCAGATCTTGTAACTAGCCCGAGGAGCAATGTATGATCATAACAATGCATGACACCAAGAATAAACTTTGTAGCAGACAATTATTAAGAGAACATGCAAATGCAGTCTCTTCAATGCATGAGGATGGGACAATACTGCCACTTGGAAGGATCTGATAAGAGACCTACAAAACACTACTGAGCTTGTCTAATTAACTGAGTCCACCCATTCTGCATTAGCTAATACTAAGATACAACATCATTATTGCTCTGAAGTAAAAATTTATTAAACAATTAAAAACTCAGTTTACAAATACGCAGAAGGATTTGCAAACCACATGGTATTAAACAAAATAATTAGATAGGACAAACTAAAGCCCAACGAGCCTAAGCTAGACCAAGCATCAAAATCCATCACACAGCCGAAGGGAAACAACCACAAAGATCATAATCAGTGTACAAAAATGACAACATGAGAATCTCTAACCATGACTTTCAGGTCTCTGACCACCTTCCCCTTGCCACGAACAAGCCTAAGCTGGACCAAGCATCCAAGTCCATCACACAGCCGAATGGAAACAACTACAAAGATCGTAATCAATGTACAAAAAATGACAACATGAGAATCTCTAACTGTGACTTTTGAGTCTCTGACCACCTTACCCTTGCTGATATCTAGTTGGCCTCCTTTACCCTGTCCAGCCTTTTTCTCGGTCCACCTTGTTGATATTATGGTAGCTGCAGGAGGTATTAAACCTCCACATGTAACCCTGACAAGAATAGAATATTCTGGGAAGCAAGAAGAAACCCTAAAGCATTGGACATAACCCTAGAAGACAAGTCGGCTAAAGAAAATAATTAACATTGAGTTTTTGGCCTCCAGAAAGAGAAGTCGGCCCAGACAGCTAAGGAAGAGCAATATAAATACAGGATGCCAGAGCTCATTTAGACACACACATCTCACAACTGCAGAAATTTAGTAAGTGCGCAAGTCTAGAGAGTAGCTACAGTTGCAGCTACTGCAACTAGTATTTTCGGTTTTAGGCTTGGACTTTCTCTTGGTTATGGTTTGGACTTTCTGCCTGGTACGCTAGCTCTGGAGAGTGGTACGCTACCTTGATTGGGTATTGGACCTAGGGTTTGTTTCCTGAATTATTCTCTCTGTCAAGGTTAAGGTGCTCGAGGGTGGCTTCGGCTTATGGTTGGGTGACAATATTGCTATATTGACTATGGTGAAACGAGCACACCTATTATTTCTAACAGGTTATAGGCCCACGCTATCTTCAGACAGCCTAACCACTGGAAGATAGATTGGGAGGATTTTCTCAGTTGCAGTTGCAGTGAAAGTTTTGCTGCAACAACAAAACCCTAACCCTCTTGTTAAGGCACCTTAAGTGAAGTGACTGACTTAATTTCTGTATAGCCTAGTGCGCCCTAGCCTAGCGCACCTCCTGGTACTCTCAGCAAGCTAAGACATCAAAGTTTAAGTTTTTGGTCAAAATCAAAGGTTGACCAAGTCAAAAGCAGTCATGACTTACTGTATGAAGTCAGAAAACAAGTTAGAAGGGGCTTCTAACTTCAGAGCATGGAAGACAAGGATTGATCTCATCCTTGCCAAGAATAAAGTGTTAGATACCGTGAAAGGAAAGATCGTGGAACCACAGTTTGAAGAAGGAAAACAGAAGGAACCTCAGAACGTTGCAATTATGGAGAAGTTCAAGGACAATGACATCAATGCTATGAGTATCATATTAGACTCTGTAAAAGACCACTTGATACCCTACATCTCTCATCTTGACTCATATAAGAATATGTACGATGCCCTAACTAACCTCTTCTCAGTTAGAAACATTGGACAAGTAATGAGTCTGAAGAATGAGCAGACAGAAACATGGACTATCTTAGATGGAGGGAGTTGATTACAGAATTCCAAAAGAAGAGCATGCATCCATACATGAAGCAAGGATTAGGAGGAACTAATCCTAAATATGATCCGTTGAGGATTATGAAGTATCTATCCATGTTCCCATTGAAAGTAGCAGCCATGATAACCAGCATGTATTCAGTTTGACTCTAGAAGAAGTCTTCTTCGAAAAGAAGCCTTAAAGTATTCCTTGGTTGTCCATCTACATCCATGATCCTATGATAAAAGGAAGAAGTTGGAATCTTCGGGGCATATAGAAGAACCCATGGACCCAAGATCTAAAGAGAGACATGAGGAAGAACGTGAAGATTCCAAGAAAGAAAGAAAGAAAAGCAAGAACAACCAGTTATTATATCGAGAATCACAAGACTACCAACTTGGTTTGAACCCACTAAAAGCAATCGAGCAGGAGAAATGAAGTTATGATAAAGAACAATGTATGTAAGAAAATATGAAAAAGACTTAAGAATGGAAGCATTGCAAAATTCAAAGGTTTTTTCCAGAAGGAGGGAGAAGAAGACTATGACAACAGCTTGTTCCAATAAACCAGATATACTTCTTGTAGTATCCATGGATTGGAATTTACATGTAAAAGACTGTTCTTCCCAATAAAGCAAGTGAGAAAGAAGCTTATACCAGAAAGAGACCCATGTATGCAAATATAAGACCTTGTATGGATTCAAACAACTTGATGCAGAGTATCTCATATACAAGAGAAGCGTGGTGAAAAACTTGTTGAAATATTGTAACTACAAAGCGTATTCTATTTATTATTGATGTATTATTCATTAGATCAATCCCCTTTTGTGGATTGATCATGTCGGGTATTGAAAATGACCAAATCCCCTTTTGCGGATTGGTCAAACCCTAATTGTAATATGCAAAATGAGAAGTCGGCCCCCAGAATAAATTAAAGTGGTTATAACCACCCAGAAAGAGAAGTCGGCCCTGCCAGTGAAAAGACACGTCCTTTCAACACTTGCCAAATTGTATAAATAGAGGAGGCCAGCACCTCATTTGTTCACTCACTCACTTGATCATCCAGAGCGCAAGTTTGGCGCTGCAGTTGGAGAAGAAGGAAGAGAGAGAAGCGCATTACTTGGGAGAGGACATTCTGTAGTGTTTGGTTTATTCTCTTGGCATTGTATTGGCTATCTATATTAAGGAAGTTTTTGTTGGGTTTTCTCCCCCATGAGGATTTCCCAGGATAAATGATGTGTCTCTTGTGATTGTGTATTTCTCAGTGATCCTATCTATGCTATGGTTATCTAGTAAATTGAAAAGAAACCTAATAATAGCTTAAACCTTAACATGGTATCAGAGCTAAGCTGAAGAGAGCATCTTTCACAAGAAGAAAAACATCATTGTTGTCGTATATGAAAATTAGGGTTTTTTATTGAAGAAGAATTCCAGCCCAAAATCTATCTAAAAAAGAGCGCCCTACCTCAAAGAACTCTTTGGCATCTTCAGCGCACCTTTTCAGTGGCTAGATCTCTCGAAAAGTGAAACCCTAGTTTTCACCAGTACCAGAAGTACCAGAAAACTAGAAGTACCAAGAAACCAGAAGTACCAGAAAACCAAAAGTACCAAAAAACCAGAAGCACCAGTCCAGAAATCCGTTGATCAAGTTTGAAGGGGTAAAAGTTGGATTTTAGGAAATCTAATGACACCAAGCTACTCGCCTCAGCAAAGCGCACCTCGTGGTAAGTTCAAAATTCAATTTTGAGCACTTTCATTTTTTGGTCATTTTCCTAGCTCCAGGTAAAAATGTCTGCAAGCACTAAGCTTAATGACAAGCAAGAAGGTGTGGAAAACTTCTCTGCCTGGAAGTATAGGATTGGACTCATTCTTGAAGAGAATGACCTAGCAAGATTCATTAAAGAAGATGTACCAAAACCCGTCGATGCTGCAACTAAAGCAAAACACCAAAATGACACAATTATGGCCAAAAGAATCATTGCAGATTCTATCAAAGATCACTTGATTCCTCAAGTGTCGTCAAAGAAGACTCCAAAACAAATGTTTGATGCCCTAACCAAATTATATGAAGGAAAGAACATAAATCGGAAGATGAATCTAAGAACTCAACTCAAGAATACAAGAAAGTAGAAAGGAGAATCAATCCAGGAATATTTCTCCAGAATATCACAATTCAAAGAACAGCTAGAAGCAATTGGAGATACTATAGACGAAGACGAACTCATAATGACGGCCCTTAATGGTCTCACAAGACCTTGGGATGCATTCATCCAAACTATTTGTGCCAAAAAGGAGAAACTACAATTCGACAGTCTTTGGGAAGAATGTATTTAAGAAGAATCAAGAGTAGCTAACCGAGAAGCTTTACTATCAAGAGATCAAGATCAAGCCCTAGCTACTCACACTAAAGGAGGAAGAAAGAAGTCTTACTTCCAGAAAGAAACTCATAAAGAGTCTCACCCCCAAAACAAATTCATACATAAAGAATCTCAACCAAGGAGATCCCAGAAGTTTCAGAAAGGACAAAGAAGAGAAAGAGATTTCTCATCCTACCAATGTTACCTTTGTGACAAGACGGGACATATTGCGAGACATTGTCCAGCTAGACAAGAAGAATACAAAAAGAAAAACAAGAGGTATCATGCCCATGCAGTTGAAGATGAAGAGCCACCCACAAAGATGATAAAAGAACGAATTGAAGACTATGTCTTAATCTCGGCCCTCTCAGGATCAGTATCACCTGGTGAGGACACKTGGCTCATTGATAGTGGTGCTTCCAAGCACATGACAGGTCAAARAGACATTCTCTCTTGCCTTTCARAAAAGAAGTTTTCTCAKAAAGTTACACTTGGAGATGATTATCAATACCCTATCAAGGGAGTAGGAGAATCAAATTACAAGCTTAATTCAGGGACTCCAATGAAGATGAAGGATGTACTCTATGTTCTAGGTTTGACAAAGAAATTACTCTCCATATCAGCTTTAGAAAAGAAAGGCTTCAAAGTTGCCTTCATAGATGGAGAAGTTCTTATGTTGGTTAAAGGAAAAACCATGGAAGAACCAATTGTTATTGGAAAAGAAGAAGGTGGCTTGTATAAGCTAAAGGGTCACTCAGAAGCAGCCATGACCCACTCCATTGAGAATCCATGCGAACTTTGGCATAGAAGATTAGCCATAAAGCTCCAGTATGTTAGCACGGATGAACAGGTTGTTGATGTGTTGAGCAAGCCTCTATCTCGTGTAAAGTTTGAGCACTTTCGAGATAAGCTTGGTGTAGTCCGAAAGGACCTCCCTCGAAAGGGGGAGTAGTGATGTGATGCCAGCCTAGTGCAGTGACGCTAGCTTCATGTTGATGATGTGCCAACCTTGTGTTGTGATGATGTGCCAGCCTCGTGTTGTGATGATGTGCCAGCCTCGTGATGTGATGATGTGTTGTCAGCCTCGTGTTGGGATGCCAGCCTCGTGTTGATGATGATGTGTTGCCAGTCTCGTACTGTGATGCTAGCTTCGTGCTGATGATATTGTGTAGCCAGCTCCGTGCTGTGATGCCAGCCTCGTGCTGAAGACTCTCAGCCTAGTGCTGATGGTGATGATGCTCCAGCCTTTGTGTTGTGATGTTGTTATTGATGATTATGTATTAGTGTTATACTAATCCGTGTTGATGCAGATGATGATGCCATTCCAGCTCCCTGCTATGAATGATGATATTGATGATGAGAAAAACTTTCGATGATTTATAGATATGCCAGTCAGTGTTCCAGATCTTGTTAATGTTGTTGCCCTCTCTCTCTCTCCTAATGATGTTGTAGAATACCCTTCTTGTTAAGGGGGAGTGTTGAAATATTGTAACTACAAAGAGTATTCTATTTATTATTGATGTATTAGATCAATCCCCTTTTGTGGATTGATCATGTTAGGTATTGTAAATGACCAAATCCCCTTTTGCGGATTGGTCAAACCCTAATTGTAATATGCAAAATGAGAAGTCGGCCCCCAAAATAAATTAAAGTGGTTATAACCACCCAGAAAGAAAATTCGGCCCTGCCAATGAAAAGACACATCCTTTCAGCATTTGCCAGATTGTATAAATAAAGGAGGCCATCGCCTCATTTGTTCACTCACTCACTTGATCATCCAAAGCGCAAGTTTGGAGAAGTAGGAAGAGAGAGAGGCGCATTACTTGGGAGAGGACTTTCTATAGTGTTTGGTTTATTCTCTTGGCATTGTATTGGCTATCTATATTAAGGAAGTTTTTGTTGGGTTTTCTCCCCCAGGAGGGTTTCCTAGGATAAATGATGTGTCTCTTGTGATTGTGTATTTCTCAGTGATCCTATCTATGTTATGGTTATCTAGTAAATTGAAAAGAAACCTAATAATAGCTTAAACCTTAACAAAACTTTCTATGCCAAAGATACTGTATCATAATAGTTACTGAGAAGTCTAGGATGATGGATTGCTAATCCATGGCAAACACTCATGATGACAGAAGAAGTGTTAATTTGATATGTTCCAGTTTGAGCCTTGCCACGATGTCATGAGCTAGCAGGAAACAGAAATGTTGAAATCGACCATGATATATTGTAATGATCAGAGCTCTATGAAGCCTTCAGAGAAAATCAATGTTCCATGACAGACGGAAGTATATTGAGATCAAGCATTATATTCTCCATAATGAAGTTCAGAAAAGAGAAGTGGTTCTCCAATATATCTCCACAGATGAGCAGATAGTAGATGTTTTGGTAAAAGCCTCTGTCCAAGATGAAAGGTTTGCGCACTCAAGAAACAATTTGGGGCTCCTGGAGACGAATTCCTTATTGAAAAAGGAAGAGATTACTCCCAAGTTGGGAGGGAGCACTGATATGTTATTGATTTATGGACAGTCATTTTTCAGTTTGAAAAATGGTCCAGGATGAGTAGTTCCTTTCTAGTTCGGAAAGTGGTTTGAGATTTCTGACTGACATGCATTTTCCAGTTCAGAAAATTGTCTAGATCAGACAATCATTTTCGTAATGGAAATTGTCCTATAGATTATTTATGTACCATAGACAGCGATTCCCCTTGTGGCTAGTGTGGGGGAATGGTCTAGGACAGTCATTCTTCTTGGCAATCGCTTTGAGTAGTGGTCAAGTTGAATGGTCCTCCTCACTGGGCAGTCATTCTTTCGAAGTTCACAGTTGTGAG
>JZKD02S2376250.1:8402-21408 GCA_000966675.3 Picea glauca | reverse complement strand
TGCAAACAGTCAAGCATGAGCATAATAATATATCATTGTCTAAGGTAGTAATTCCCATACTCAGATTACAAAGTGGAAAATGAGTCATGGCCACTAAATATACACCGTGGATCCATGTCAAGGTGAATCGGCATAGCCACCCAGAATACACTGTGAATATATGCTCTAAAATGACTCAAATTCAGACATAGGCACGAGACATAAAAAGTGGATCTATGTGTCAATACAAATAATAAATACTCCATCGCAGCTTGGACTAGAATTGTATGACCCAGGGTCTTCATTTTTTTCATCCCTATGTACGAATCTAACCATGCGATTACAGGTGTTGAAGTTGAACATGGTAGAAACCACTTGATTACCAGTCAATGATGAGAATTGTTAACAAGTGCGAGGGAAATTGCCATTGATGTCAATGACTCCTAAGGTACCCCAGTAAAATCCAATGAGTGTGAATAAAGGAGTTGAAGTCGAACACTCGAGGAAATATTCCATTCAGGGGCCAATGGTGTGAACCCATTGTTGAAAGTGAAGAAACCTACCGTTGAGGCATGCAGGTTCTAAGGTACTGAATGATTTCTAAGTCTTGTTCCTGGATAATGATCTGAAGTCGACAGGAAAAGACTCATCACAAGAGGGCCTTGATGTATCCCCCATCAATGACATGAAATAAGTAACATATTTGAGATAGATCAGAGTGTGAAATGATTCGAAACTGACACAAGGAAGGATAACATGGTAGAAAATTTATAAATTTGGATGGTCGACTCGATAGGAGGATTATTAAAGCTGGACTTCTCTTGAACATCTGAACAAAACAAAAATGGTCTTGGCAGCATTGACTCAAGGAGGGCCCAACATAAGAACATGTGGATGGTCAAATGAGAGACAAATGGATTTCCCAACCCGGATACAATGATGAAGGGGGTGTCATTTTCAAGAGCGACTATTACTACCACTAACACAGATACAGAGACACATTTCCTTCCCAAATTTCCCCCCACCATTTATGGCGAGTACCTATTTATTTTTACGCAAGCTTGAGGAGGATAACATATGCTTGTTGATATAATATCATCCTTAGGATGAGTCCCTTGGAGTACTTTTAACGAACCCTAAGAAGGAGTGGTTCAATCCCATATGGGTCTTTCGATGTTTGTTTAATGAATCCAAAGAGAGAAAACTTAGGGGTTTTCCACGTATAGAGAGTCTAAAAAACACTTAAAGAGGACTCCACAAGTTCCTTTTTTGTAATTTAATCTAATGTGATCGAAAAAGTGATAACCTATCACTCATCAAATGCTTTCTTCAAATACTTTTACAAGCGTGAAAAGAACAAGGTCCCTCAACAATCTTTTCATTTTTATGGAGCATGAAAAGAGCTTAAAGGATACTCCATGGGTTTTGTTTTTAGTGTTACCATTACGAGTACAAAAAGATGAAAAAAGTATACTCAGTTACATTCTCATTGATTTACGAGCATGAGAAGGAATGAAACCTAAGCTCGGAGTTTTTCCTAAAAAACCCTAAAAGGATCTGTACATGCGACAAAGGTATAAAAGCAAACCAAAAGATGTATCCTTGTTCAATACTTCACTCCCAGGTTTTTCATCTGCAGAAACCAAACACTTGCAATGTCGTTAGAACTTTAGGGTTTAGGTGGAATATATATTAAATAATATAAAAATAAAAATTGAAAAGTAAAAGGGTAATAAAAATGGGTAAAAACTTCATTTTACTATTTCATTGTTACTCCACCCAAACTTTGTTCCAAAAACCCCCATTTTACCTCAAGTTTCCACTGTGGATTGCGGGAGGCACGGTTGATCATTTGGTGAACGGTCTTCGTAGAACAGGTAATTTTCATCTCCTTCAAATTTTCATGATTAATTTTTTCTTTTCGTTGGTTATAAATGGATTTTTGGGTTACATTTTCAAGGGTACCTGTGAGTGAAGGTCATTGCAAGCACCCTATATTGTGCACTGCGACGACCCAGGGTCATCGCAGACAGCATTTAAGCTGGCTTGCGATGACTCTGCACTGTACGGGCGTGCAAGCCTACAATGTGCACAAATCAAAAAATGTTTTTAGATGAATTTGCCAATAAAAAGTTTCCAAGGGAAGATGAAGGTGTTAATCCCTCTTTTATGTTCCATTGCAGTTCTTCACAGTAAAAAATGTTGGAATGGCGAGAGAGAGAGAATGAGGAGGAAGATTACATTGTTGGGAATGACCCAAGAATGGTAAATTCCCTCCAGCAGTGTGGATTGCTAAAAAAATTCAAGATCCAGGGAATGAGGGTCCAGTTGAGGTTAGTAGAATATTTAGTTCACACGTGGGATGTGAACCAATAGGCATTTTGTGTGGGGGAAAACATTCTGACCATAGATATCGAGGATATCTATTTCTTGACTGGTTTGTCTCACTGTGGGGCCCGAGCTACACTGACAGGTAGCAGGGGAGGTGGCAAGCCCATGAGTCACTATATTAGTGAACAATGCATACCCGGTACTCAGAAACATAGCAGCAAAATCCTTATTATAGATGTTCATGACTTGCCTCTACAGACAATCCTCTACATTATTACATGCATGGCAGGGAGCACAGCTCCCCATATGGATCTTCAAAGCTATTTCTAGTATGTGCTGGAATGTATGGAGCCCTGAGTTTTTAACCGGTGTGACGGGGTTCTTAGAAGCATGAAGAAACAATTAACCAAGTGCGGAAATGGTGACCTGAAACAATTTGGATATGGTTCGATTTTGGTGTCCTTATTCCTGGAGAGGTCCCATATTTACGCTTGCAGGTAGAGTGGGGTATACCTACCCCACATGATCCAATAATGAAGAGGTGGGTCGACCTCATGGAACGGCATGTGACTGGTCCTATCATCAAATATAATTAATTTTTCTTTGACTGATTGAGGACCTAGATGCTTATGGTAGATGACTATGCCTATGCCGGTGTAGACTTCTGAGGTGACCCAGACTTGGTTCTTCATGAGGATTCCCAATGGGGGGACACAGGTAAGAAGTACATTTTGTTTTTATAATTTTTTTTTTTATTTTTAATATAAAATGTTTTTATGTGTTATTTATCTGATACCTAATCAAATGCTCTTTTGATGATGCAGACGTGGCACCTTATCGACCTCTAGGTTCATCCCCCATCCAGAGGTGAGGGAGAGAGTTGGCGTAGCAGGAGTAGTTATTGCTGACTACGAGATTTTGGACCAGAATCTAGAGGGGCTTACAATGAACATCCTGGATGCCTCCATCGACAATATCCTGAGGCATTATCAGCGCCATACAATGGGTGTGTCCGCTTCCATCGGTCCACTACTCCGCAAGTTATCGCGAGTAGTCGCATGTTATAGTGAGCATCATACTTGATGTTCTATTTGTATATGAAGCCATGTGCTTCACATTTTTGATATTTTGGTCTTCAGACAAAAACACTTTTTGTAACACTTTTATCATTATATATATATGAGGCTTCTACCGGCTTACTTGTTGTATATACAAAGTGTTATTGAATTTTATAAATTTCTCAAATGTCTGTCTAACACATAATTGGCTATTGGCTAATGCATCTATTAATGTATCTAGACATCTAGGAATGTATTGATATTCAATGTAATCAAAATAATGTTCCAAGAGGAGAATTCATAAATATACCCTTAATAATGTAGGACTTCGAATGGAGTAGACATTACTCAACTGTAATACTAATAACTGCGAATCGAGTCGTACAACGAGATGACAGATTCCGAGTGAAACAACGTCAGTCAATAATTTGATGACTGCATTGTATTCTGCAATATTGTTGGTTACACGACCAAGGAAAAAACCATGTAGACTAATCAATTCATCTGTAGGTGCATAGATTGCCCAAGCAACAGATGCTAAGTTCTAAATGATGCAATTAGCACCATCAGTGAATCCAATGTAGGGTAGTGAAGAAACCAACATATGGAAACCAAGCACAATGCAAGGTAAGCAGTTGAAGGTCAAAACCAAACAATGAAAAATCACACAAGAGTATGATACACTAAAAGTACAAACACTCGTGCAAAAATGACTTAAGCATAGTACTTCTTTAAGTAAAGCCCATTTCTGGGTTCACTCAAAGGGATTCCATCATAATCAACTATCTCATAAGCCCCCTTCTCCAACACACGTTTGACAATGTAAGGACCTCACCACATGGCCTCAAATTTACCGACCCTTAGCAAATCACGATCATGTTCATAAAGGAGAATTAGATCACCTTAAAAATAAACATGTGGCTTGACATGCTTGTCATATTGGGCTTTAACATGTTTCTTCTTATTTTCAATAACTAGGGCGGCATCGCGACGGGTTTCGTCTAGTTGCATTAAATACAAAAGATGCTCTTCTTCAGCAGAGGTATTGGGGAGAAGTTCAACGGGCAGTTTCAAAGACGGTATTTCACATTCAATCAGTAAGATAGCCTCGATACCATAAACTAGCTGGAAAGGTATAAATCTCGTGGCAGACTTAACGGATGTCTGATAGGCCCATAATACTGAGAACAACATCGTGTGCCAACTTGTCTTATGAACTCCTATCATCTATCGAAGCATAATAATGAGAACTCTATTGATTGCTTCAACTTGGCCATTGGCGTGTGGGTAATAGGGGGTTGATTTTTTATGGTGAAGACCCAACTTTTCAGTAAGTTCGGAAATCATGAAATTCTGAAAATGACTACCATGATGAGTAATGATAGCTTGAGGGATACCAAACCGAGTAATGATATGATTGAATATGAACATGCTGCATTTTTCCCAGAGTTATAAAATGTAGGCATCGCCTCAACCCATTTAGTGAAATAATCCATAGCTACAATGATGTATCCATGCCCCCCGGCCGAGTGAGGGTTACATGTCATTAAGTCAATGCCCCATTTGGAGAATGGACCAATGGAAACTACAGGATGTAAGGGAGTAGGATGAGATCTTATTTTGTTATTATAAATTTGGCAAGCATGGCATTTCTAAATAGTAGTGATGCGGTCCTTTAACAAAGAAGGCCAGAAATAACCCGCTCGTAAGATATTTTGGGCAGTGGCATACCCAAACATATGACTGTCGCATGCTCCGGAGTGACAGTCATTCAAATATTTCTCGGCTTCGTCATAAGTGAGACATCGTCAGAAAATGGATTCAATACCGCGGCGATAAAGGGTATCATCGAGAATGATGTATTGTCGATCTTGATAGCGTATGCGACGACGATCTGTACTAGATAGATCGGGCTAGAAAGTTTGAGTCTAGAGATAGATAATAATATCTATGTACCATATGTTAGCAGAACTAATAAAAAAAAGGGATTCATCAAGTAAGGAATCCTCTGCCACGTTTTTTGTCACAGTGGAGGGAAGGTCACATATCAGTTCGGCGAAAACCAAAGATTTCTTAGACTTAGCACGCTCAAACTCCAAGTCAAACTCCTGAAGAATCACTATCCATTTGGAGTACTTGCACCCTAGAAATTGTCGCGAAAGTATGTGTTGCATAGGGTTGCAATTGGAAATAATGGTGGTTCTGCGTAATAAGATATAATGATGAAAACGTTGGACAACTTGGACAACTGCCAAGGCCAATTTCTCCACATCTAGGTATTTGGTCTTGGTAGTGATGAGACTCTGACTCAAATAGTATATCACATGTTCATCATGTGAATCATCCTCTTGGACTAATACCATGGCAATGGTAAAGTCCAAAGCAGCTAAGTAGAGGAAGTAATCCCGACTATAGTCAGGGGGAAACAATAATGGTGTACGGGTTAAGGCAAGTTCCAAAGCTTCAAAAGATTTGTTAGCAGTATCATCCCATACAAACTCGTAACCTTTCTTGAGTATCTAAGTGAATCCTTTTGTCAGTTCAGCATAATTAGGGATGAAACGACGTAAAAAAATTTCCTTCCCTTGAAAACTTTGGAGTTGGCGAAGTGTGGAAGGAAGAGGTAGATTAAGGATAGCCTCAACCTTCAAAGGGTCTACTCGAATCCCGTGTATCGACACAATAAAACCAAGTAGTCGGACGGACTCCACACAAAAGACACATTTGTGTGGGTTTAAGTGGATATGGTAATAACGACAACGTATGAAAATAACCCTCAAATGTGCCAGGTGATCTTGGTGACACATGGAATGCGTCGGTGGATCATCAAGATAGGGTTGCACAATGTGCTTAATATCGTGGAAAGCATAATACATAGCACGTTGAAAATTCATGTTGGACAACTGAGAGGGAGAGGTTGAATTAGTTGTTATTGTGCTTAAACAATTATGATTATTTTAAACTCTTTACAAATCACTCAATGAAAATCACAATAATGTAGGGAGGTAAGCAATAGAATATTCAACATCAATCACACACATGAAATATACAGAGACGGATATTTTCTGAGGAAACCCATAAAGGGAAAAACCTCTTCTTCTTGATATGATAAGTAATNTGCAAACAGTCAAGCATGAGCATAATAATATATCATTGTCTAAGGTAGTAATTCCCATACTCAGATTACAAAGTGGAAAATGAGTCATGGCCACTAAATATACACCGTGGATCCATGTCAAGGTGAATCGGCATAGCCACCCAGAATACACTGTGAATATATGCTCTAAAATGACTCAAATTCAGACATAGGCACGAGACATAAAAAGTGGATCTATGTGTCAATACAAATAATAAATACTCCATCGCAGCTTGGACTAGAATTGTATGACCCAGGGTCTTCATTTTTTTCATCCCTATGTACGAATCTAACCATGCGATTACAGGTGTTGAAGTTGAACATGGTAGAAACCACTTGATTACCAGTCAATGATGAGAATTGTTAACAAGTGCGAGGGAAATTGCCATTGATGTCAATGACTCCTAAGGTACCCCAGTAAAATCCAATGAGTGTGAATAAAGGAGTTGAAGTCGAACACTCGAGGAAATATTCCATTCAGGGGCCAATGGTGTGAACCCATTGTTGAAAGTGAAGAAACCTACCGTTGAGGCATGCAGGTTCTAAGGTACTGAATGATTTCTAAGTCTTGTTCCTGGATAATGATCTGAAGTCGACAGGAAAAGACTCATCACAAGAGGGCCTTGATGTATCCCCCATCAATGACATGAAATAAGTAACATATTTGAGATAGATCAGAGTGTGAAATGATTCGAAACTGACACAAGGAAGGATAACATGGTAGAAAATTTATAAATTTGGATGGTCGACTCGATAGGAGGATTATTAAAGCTGGACTTCTCTTGAACATCTGAACAAAACAAAAATGGTCTTGGCAGCATTGACTCAAGGAGGGCCCAACATAAGAACATGTGGATGGTCAAATGAGAGACAAATGGATTTCCCAACCCGGATACAATGATGAAGGGGGTGTCATTTTCAAGAGCGACTATTACTACCACTAACACAGATACAGAGACACATTTCCTTCCCAAATTTCCCCCCACCATTTATGGCGAGTACCTATTTATTTTTACGCAAGCTTGAGGAGGATAACATATGCTTGTTGATATAATATCATCCTTAGGATGAGTCCCTTGGAGTACTTTTAACGAACCCTAAGAAGGAGTGGTTCAATCCCATATGGGTCTTTCGATGTTTGTTTAATGAATCCAAAGAGAGAAAACTTAGGGGTTTTCCACGTATAGAGAGTCTAAAAAACACTTAAAGAGGACTCCACAAGTTCCTTTTTTGTAATTTAATCTAATGTGATCGAAAAAGTGATAACCTATCACTCATCAAATGCTTTCTTCAAATACTTTTACAAGCGTGAAAAGAACAAGGTCCCTCAACAATCTTTTCATTTTTATGGAGCATGAAAAGAGCTTAAAGGATACTCCATGGGTTTTGTTTTTAGTGTTACCATTACGAGTACAAAAAGATGAAAAAAGTATACTCAGTTACATTCTCATTGATTTACGAGCATGAGAAGGAATGAAACCTAAGCTCGGAGTTTTTCCTAAAAAACCCTAAAAGGATCTGTACATGCGACAAAGGTATAAAAGCAAACCAAAAGATGTATCCTTGTTCAATACTTCACTCCCAGGTTTTTCATCTGCAGAAACCAAACACTTGCAATGTCGTTAGAACTTTAGGGTTTAGGTGGAATATATATTAAATAATATAAAAATAAAAATTGAAAAGTAAAAGGGTAATAAAAATGGGTAAAAACTTCATTTTACTATTTCATTGTTACTCCACCCAAACTTTGTTCCAAAAACCCCCATTTTACCTCAAGTTTCCACTGTGGATTGCGGGAGGCACGGTTGATCATTTGGTGAACGGTCTTCGTAGAACAGGTAATTTTCATCTCCTTCAAATTTTCATGATTAATTTTTTCTTTTCGTTGGTTATAAATGGATTTTTGGGTTACATTTTCAAGGGTACCTGTGAGTGAAGGTCATTGCAAGCACCCTATATTGTGCACTGCGACGACCCAGGGTCATCGCAGACAGCATTTAAGCTGGCTTGCGATGACTCTGCACTGTACGGGCGTGCAAGCCTACAATGTGCACAAATCAAAAAATGTTTTTAGATGAATTTGCCAATAAAAAGTTTCCAAGGGAAGATGAAGGTGTTAATCCCTCTTTTATGTTCCATTGCAGTTCTTCACAGTAAAAAATGTTGGAATGGCGAGAGAGAGAGAATGAGGAGGAAGATTACATTGTTGGGAATGACCCAAGAATGGTAAATTCCCTCCAGCAGTGTGGATTGCTAAAAAAATTCAAGATCCAGGGAATGAGGGTCCAGTTGAGGTTAGTAGAATATTTAGTTCACACGTGGGATGTGAACCAATAGGCATTTTGTGTGGGGGAAAACATTCTGACCATAGATATCGAGGATATCTATTTCTTGACTGGTTTGTCTCACTGTGGGGCCCGAGCTACACTGACAGGTAGCAGGGGAGGTGGCAAGCCCATGAGTCACTATATTAGTGAACAATGCATACCCGGTACTCAGAAACATAGCAGCAAAATCCTTATTATAGATGTTCATGACTTGCCTCTACAGACAATCCTCTACATTATTACATGCATGGCAGGGAGCACAGCTCCCCATATGGATCTTCAAAGCTATTTCTAGTATGCCCTAGAATGTATGGAGCCCCGAGTTTTTAACCGGTGTGACGGGGTTCTCAGAAGCATGAAGAAACAATTAACCAAGTGCGGAAATGGTGACCTGAAACAATTTGGATATGGTTCGATTTTGGTGTCCTTCTTCCTGGAGAGGTCCCATATTTACGCTTGCAGGTAGAGTGGGGTATACCTACCCCACAGGATCTAATAATGAAGAGGTGGGTCGACCTCATGGCACAGCATGTGACTGGTCCTATCATCAAATATAATTATTTTTTCTTTGACTGATTGAGGACCCAGATGCTTATGGTAGATGACTATGCCTATGCCGGTGTAGACTTCTGAGGTGACCCAGACTTGGTTCTTCATGAGGATTCCCAATGGGGGGACATAGTTAAGAAGTACATTTTGTTTTTATAATTTTTTTGTGATTTTTAATATAAAATGTTTTTATGTGTTATTTATCTGATACCTAATCAAATGCTCTTTTGATGATGCAGACGTGGCACCTTACCGACCTCTAGGTTCATCCCCCATCCAGAGGCGAGGGGAGAGAGCTGGCGTAGCAGGAGTAGTTATTGCTGACTACGAGATTTTGGACCAGAATCTAGAGGGGCTTACAATGAACATCCTGGATGCCTCCATCGACAATATCTTGAGGCATTATCGGCGCCATACAATGGGTGTGTTCGCTTCCATCGGTCCACTACTCCGCAAGTTATCGCGAGTAGTCGCATGTTATAGTGAGCATCATCCTTGATGTTCTATTTGTATATGAAGCCATGTGCTTCACATTTTTGATATTTTGATCTTCGGACAAAAACACTTTTTGTAACACTTTTATCGTTATATATATATATATATATGAGGCTTCTACTGGCTTACTTGTTGTATATACAAAGTGTTATTGAATTTTATAAATTTCTCAAATGTTTGTCTAACACATAATTGGCTATTGGCTAATGCATCTATTAATGTATCTAGACATCTAGGAATGTGTTGATATTCAATGTAATCAAAATAATGTTCCAAGAGGCGAATTCGTAAATATACCCTTAATAATGTAGTACTTCGAATGGAGTAGACATTACTCAACTGTAATACTACTAATTGCGAATCGAGTCATACAACGAGATGACGGATTCCGAGTGAAACAACGTCAGCCAATAATTCGATGACTACATTGTATTATGCAATATTTTTGGTTCCACGACCAAGGGAAAAACCATGTAGACTAATCAATTCATCTGTAGGTGCATAGATTGCCCAAGCAACAGATGCTAAGTTCTAAATGATGCAACTGGCACCATCAGTGAAGCCAATGTAGGGTAGTGAAGACACGGACATATGGAAACCAAGCACAACGCAAGGTAAGCAGCTGAAGGTCGAAACCAAACAATGAAAAATCACACAAGAGTATGATACACTAAAAGTACAAACACTCGTGCAAAAATGACTTAAGCATAGTACTTCTTTAAGTAAAGCCCATTTTTGGGTTCACTCAAAGGGATTCCATCATAATCAACTAGCTCATAAGCTCCCTTCTCCAACACACGTTTGACAATGTAAGGACCTCACCACATGGCCTCAAATTTACTGACCCCTAGCAAATCACGATCATGTTCATAAAGGAGAACTAGATCACCTTCAAAAAAAACATGTGGCTTGACATGCTTGTCATATTGGGCTTTAACATGTTTCTTCTGATTTTCAATAACTAGGGCGGCATCGCGACGGGTTTCGTCTAGTTGCATTAAATACAAAAGATGCTCTTCTTCAGCAGAGGTATTGGGGAGAAGTTCAACGGGCAGTTTCAAAGACGGTATTTCACATTCAATCAGTAAGATAGCCTCGATACCATAAACTAGCTGGAAAGGTATAAATCTCGTGGCAGACTTAACGGATGTCTGATAGGCCCATAATACTGAGAACAACATCGTGTGCCAACTTGTCTTATGAACTCCTATCATCTATCGAAGCATAATAATGAGAACTCTATTGATTGCTTCAACTTGGCCATTGGCGTGTGGGTAATAGGGGGTTGATTTTTTATGGTGAAGACCCAACTTTTCAGTAAGTTCGGAAATCATGAAATTCTGAAAATGACTACCATGATGAGTAATGATAGCTTGAGGGATACCAAACCGAGTAATGATATGATTGAATATGAACATGCTGCATTTTTCCCAGAGTTATAAAATGTAGGCATCGCCTCAACCCATTTAGTGAAATAATCCATAGCTACAATGATGTATCCATGCCCCCCGGCCGAGTGAGGGTTACATGTCATTAAGTCAATGCCCCATTTGGAGAATGGACCAATGGAAACTACAGGATGTAAGGGAGTAGGATGAGATCTTATTTTGTTATTATAAATTTGGCAAGCATGGCATTTCTAAATAGTAGTGATGCGGTCCTTTAACAAAGAAGGCCAGAAATAACCCGCTCGTAAGATATTTTGGGCAGTGGCATACCCAAACATATGACTGTCGCATGCTCCGGAGTGACAGTCATTCAAATATTTCTCGGCTTCGTCATAAGTGAGACATCGTCAGAAAATGGATTCAATACCGCGGCGATAAAGGGTATCATCGAGAATGATGTATTGTCGATCTTGATAGCGTATGCGACGACGATCTGTACTAGATAGATCGGGCTAGAAAGTTTGAGTCTAGAGATAGATAATAATATCTATGTACCATATGTTAGCAGAACTAATAAAAAAAAGGGATTCATCAAGTAAGGAATCCTCTGCCACGTTTTTTGTCACAGTGGAGGGAAGGTCACATATCAGTTCGGCGAAAACCAAAGATTTCTTAGACTTAGCACGCTCAAACTCCAAGTCAAACTCCTGAAGAATCACTATCCATTTGGAGTACTTGCACCCTAGAAATTGTCGCGAAAGTATGTGTTGCATAGGGTTGCAATTGGAAATAATGGTGGTTCTGCGTAATAAGATATAATGATGAAAACGTTGGACAACTTGGACAACTGCCAAGGCCAATTTCTCCACATCTAGGTATTTGGTCTTGGTAGTGATGAGACTCTGACTCAAATAGTATATCACATGTTCATCATGTGAATCATCCTCTTGGACTAATACCATGGCAATGGTAAAGTCCAAAGCAGCTAAGTAGAGGAAGTAATCCCGACTATAGTCAGGGGGAAACAATAATGGTGTACGGGTTAAGGCAAGTTCCAAAGCTTCAAAAGATTTGTTAGCAGTATCATCCCATACAAACTCGTAACCTTTCTTGAGTATCTAAGTGAATCCTTTTGTCAGTTCAGCATAATTAGGGATGAAACGACGTAAAAAAATTTCCTTCCCTTGAAAACTTTGGAGTTGGCGAAGTGTGGAAGGAAGAGGTAGATTAAGGATAGCCTCAACCTTCAAAGGGTCTACTCGAATCCCGTGTATCGACACAATAAAACCAAGTAGTCGGACGGACTCCACACAAAAGACACATTTGTGTGGGTTTAAGTGGATATGGTAATAACGACAACGTATGAAAATAACCCTCAAATGTGCCAGGTGATCTTGGTGACACATGGAATGCGTCGGTGGATCATCAAGATAGGGTTGCACAATGTGCTTAATATCGTGGAAAGCATAATACATAGCACGTTGAAAATTCATGTTGGACAACTGAGAGGGAGAGGTTGAATTAGTTGTTATTGTGCTTAAACAATTATGATTATTTTAAACTCTTTACAAATCACTCAATGAAAATCACAATAATGTAGGGAGGTAAGCAATAGAATATTCAACATCAATCACACACATGAAATATACAGAGACGGATATTTTCTGAGGAAACCCATAAAGGGAAAAACCTCTTCTTCTTGATATGATAAGTAATCTTTATTTTCTGTACATTATCATTCTT
>JZKD02S2376239.1:14192-29995 GCA_000966675.3 Picea glauca | reverse complement strand
AATTATTATATGATAAACCTTGTAATGTTTAGTTCATTAATTCTTTTTGGATAGGAGATAAGCATTTAAATGCTATATAATGTAATATAAGCTAACATGATAAATAAATCAAAGATAGAAGTAACTGTTCATAAATTCAATGAATTATGTAGCTCATATCTAATTTTTCATTTGTGATATGAACAAAACCGTAAAATTTAAAATATCAAATGTCATTAACAATGAGAACTTAGAGTTTGTCTTTATGACTGCAATAATGACCCAAAATCATATGGAAAACAATAGAACCATTATAAAACGCTATGATATTGAAGCAATTTCGTAACCGAATTCTTTTGAACTTCATGTTCAAATTCATGAAATTCAAAAAATCGAATGTTCAGTCAACTCAAATGAAGGGTCAAAACATACAAAGATTTCAATGCTCAATATTTATACTCAGAAAATATCACAACAAAGATATATTTGCGTAATCAAATAAGAGAAAAATCAATTATTTCCAAAAGAAATTCTCAAAAACTAAGGGGCCCAAATTTTATTATTAATCATTAAACGCAAATTTGGGAGGTTGTTGTACACGACAACAATTGGCGACACATGGGGAAGAAACAATTATCTATGGTTTAAAACGATAGGATTAGATTTACCAAAGGTTGAAATGAAATATTTTCAGCAATTTCTTGCACACTACACCATTCTCAAAGGTCCCACATAAAACAGATTCAAGTAAAATAAGTTTTTAGAGATGAAAGGATTTGAATGCCTAATTCCAAGACAGTGAATCCAAACAAAGGGAAAATTCATTAACTTTTAATTACACCTCTACTTTTGGACATCAAAAATAGTTAGCAGGTAAGTAAAGATTAGTAAGCATTTGTTTAAAAATTACCTCTTTACCCAACATTCATTCGCTGCCAACGGACCTATTCAATACCCCGACGGGTTTACACACATTTCCCACACAAACGTGCTTTCAACTCTCTAATGACACCTTTTTGATTAATTTATTTGGAAAATTGATTTTAACAATTAAGTGAAGAGAGCGGGGTGGTACATAAGTTTTTATTTTTTATTTTTAGAAGGACATTATGCAATACCATTTGAGTATGACCTCACTAGTTTCTCTTTATATACCAAAGTAGATGCTTTAAATGTGGAGGGTTATGGGAGGGATTCAAAGTAAAGAATGTCGACAAATTTTTCTTTTTTTCAAGATAAGCTTATAATGTTTGAAACATGTCTAAATGTTCCCTATAGCTAACAATTAGTGTATAAGAAGGTGAAAACTTGGTAAAAAAAATGACCTTTCGATAAATGAAATCCTAGGAGTAATAGATTTCCCCATGCTGGTAAACCAATGTTGGGTGGGAAAAATCTCCCCAAAATTTTGGAAATGTTATAAAATCCAATCAAAAACCAAAACAAATCAAAACCAAAAATTTTAAATCCAAACAAGAATGAAAGGTCAAATCTAAAAGAAAAGAAAATTGCAAAGCCAAAAAAATTGAAAGAAAACGTCACACTTAAAACTAGGGGGGAGTCGTGACTAAAAGGTAAAGTTACATCGAGTTTATTTTTCTTTACAAATATCTTGTTTTAAAAATTCAAATTTTCAAAGCAAAGAACAAAATAATAAATTAACATAGAGACCTCCCTGATGTGACTTATTTGTCATTAATTTTCACCACAACTGCTCTATGAACCATAAGGGCAAGGTGGATGAATTCCAAATCTAGGCTTGCAACAAATCTTGAGGACCTGCAAAACAGAAATTAAATCAGCGAATAATAAAACATGACTAAAATCACCAAAAAAAATAGTCAAAGATGAAAATAGGCATATGAGACTTACCATAAAGAAAAAAACCTCTTCTTATGATAAAAATAAAAGTATGAAGAAGTTTGTGAATTTGATTAAGTTCATATACGCTTAAGATCGTTATTTATTGAATTTGCACTTAGAATACAATGAAGCTAAGCTAAACTAAACATACTCCTACTCTAACTTTAGGACGGAAATATGACTAAGTACAATCATTCCTCTAGTGGAGTCATTCAAACTCTTTGATAAATGTACATATATACATGTCAAACATCACTAACAATGATAGAAATAAAAATATTACTACTCTAAAAAACAAAATCTGTTATGTACATTAATTCCTACTAAAACAAAACATAACACTTTATTTATAAAAGAACTCTCCTTCAACCAATTCTCTAACCATATACCTATTGGATCATAAAAATGAGCATGAATATCTTATATGGATTGTTGATCTTTGGGAGAAGAAAATGATATCAGGCTAGATTCGAATGATGAACTTACAAATTCTGAAGCCTGTGAAGAATTGTTAGTATTAAGAAATAATCCTACATTACTATTTACACTAATGGTAATTGGGATTGATTTACAAGTGTTATGTTTTCACAAGTCTCATCTAATTTAAAAGAAATAAGATCTTGAACTTGTGAACAACAATCATGATCACGACAATTCAAAAGAACTAGATCATCGTAAGAGTCATAAACTGGAATGGTCTTTAGATGATTGAAATCATTATAAATTTGAAGATGTGAGTTTTTCCGAAAAAATTATGAATTAAAATCTCTCACATTTTCACATAAAGGTTGACTTGAAAGATTAGGAATGTGAGAACCTGACATAACCATCACCGGAAGGTGAAGTGTCTCAACATTCTTAAACTTCAAGTCATCATTGTTATTGACTTCAATTTCTTTCTTTGTAAACATTAAGTATGAACAAGAAGAATGATAAAAAAAACATATTTATAAGCTTCCTTTTCTGCAAAACGATCTCTAAATTGATTGTTTGATTCATGAATTTCAGTTTGTGTTTTTCCATTAATATCCATGATACATAAATCAGATTTATAATTAGAATTGGTTTCAGGAACATTACGTGTTTGGCTACAATCAAATTCCTGAAAATTATGATTAAAATGTTTTGAATTATGTGATTGTAACTTATGGACATAAATCGAAAAATTAGAGGAATCTATTGTAAGAGGCATGTTATTGGAAGGAAAATTATTGTTGTCATTTTTAATTAAGAATATTGATTGTTGAATGTCTTCTTTAACATAATTATTCAAACTTAAAACAACAACACGATCAGAGATAATCGTATCTATGTTTTCCTGAGTCTGTTTATTAGCAATTTCAACATTCTTTTTATCAATAGAAGCAACAACATTTTCACTAACAACAATGAATTCATTAAAAGTAATAGTATCTTCTTGTTCAAAATGAGTGTTAGAAGTACAAGGAAGAGAAACAATGTATTGAAACCATCCTGTTAATTCAAATTTAGAGGGAAAAACCCCGGATGGGGTGCCACGCGGCCATTTGGTGACAGTTGGAGGCGCACTCGGCCTGGGCTTAAATGTCGAGGGTCGCCACCCACAAGCCAACATTAACGATGGGGGACGGCCTCTGCAGCAAACATAGGATGGATGTACTCCTCCCTCGCGTGCTCATTAACAATCACAGCCCACTCGGGATGGGAGAGGTTAAATGTGGGCAAATGGTCTCGGCTCCTGGCTATATGAATTTCTTCACGTCCGGACAGAGCAGGGTTGCACCTGCCTCGGCTCTAATTCTCGCTGGTTTGCTCTGGTGCAGCCAAGCTCCTTTCGCGCTTAGACTCTCAGCATTTTCGGTGTATCTTTCTCTGTTTGAAACGAGACAGGTTAAGCCTGCTCGCGCCCTACAAATAAATTCACTTTTGTCTTGGCTCACCTGCCTCTTACTGTATTCGCTCTGCTCTCTCCCCATGGCTCGGAAAAGAGGAAGACCTCGTCGTGGCGCGACCTGGGACGCTCGCAAAGCATAGAGGCGTCGGAGAGAGTAGTTGGAGCGCGCCTTGGCTATGGCGACCTCCATCATCAGGAAAAAAGCAAGGGCAGAGAAGCGGGCGCTCCTCACCACCATAGCCGAACCAGGAGCCGGTTGCAGCCGTGACGCTAAGACTAATATCTAGGAAGACGGGCAGGAAGCTGGAACGGAGGAGGAGTTTCCACCCTACGTTGTGGTGGAAGACCCGTTCATGGAGGACTTGCGATAGTGGAAAAGACCCGCTCCACTGAGGCAACTCTTCAGGAGAAACGCACTCCCGTTCCGGCACAAGACGACTACATCCCCGGCTGCATTGTGGAAGAAATTCCCTGGCCTGGTGATGACAATGTTAGCTGCTGTGACACTCAGACGAAGGAAGCAGGAACAGAGGGTGCAAAGGTGGCTGTGGAGCAGCGAGAGTTCGACGTTGGTTTGGGAGTGGCGACGGGCTCGGTGGATATGGGTGGCAACTTTCATGGGTCTCTCCTCCAGGAAGAGCACCTGGCTCTTGTGTTTGACCTTCGTGGCCACTTGTCTGACCTGGAGTATCGAGCCCGCACCATGGGACAGAGTATGGACATGCTCCTTTATGCTTTCTCCAACGCACCAGCTAAGCGGAAGTGCCCCCTCTGCGCGCAAGCTTTTTCCATCCCGGCTGGGTTCTCGTGGCAGAAGGACGAGGTCTACAAGCCACCTGGCACCTAGGTTTTTATGCTGTTGGTTCCTAGTTTACTTTGTTACTTTTTTATGTATATTTGGACTGTAGACATCTGTCCTGGTTTCCTTCGGGCAGGACATATGCTACAATGTTTAAGTTCTATCATGCTACTTGGTTCTACGATTTATCATGCTACTATGTTTTACCTATGTTGGTTTCCGGTTATCGGAAACATTTTTGGTAACTCCAGGCATACTTCTCTGTACATTTTGAAAAAGCTTTTTGCCTCTCTAATATAGCAGGGTCTACCCTTTTTTATTTAAAAAAAAAAATTTAGAGGGAAAATCTTCAGATTTAAATTGGAAACAAACTAGCTTGAATATAGAAAGAAAATTATCGAAAGATTCGCCTTGAAACCTACGAAGACTTTCAAGTTTATCACATACCTTGTCATAATCATAATCCTGATAAAAATGGAAAATCATACTTGTAAACTGGTTCCAGGTACAAACAAAAAGAACTGGTAAGGATCGACACCAGTATTTGGCTTGGCTCGTGAAAGTTAGAGTAAATATCCTGCACATAACAACCTCATCAATATCAAAATTTTAACAGTTCAAAACAAATTGATGATCATGATTAAATGCACAAGAATTAAACTCACCATTAAATTTTACCGTAGACAATTGCTTAACTACCTTCATTGGAGTACTGCAAGATGCTTAACCATAGATGCAACTCCAAATGGGAAGTTTAGAAGGAGCCATTAAAGAGAATAATAATGTTAAAACAAATAGCTCAAACAAAAATCAAATAATTATGCACATTCATCGGTGGCCCTCCTTCTAGGGCCAAAAATGTTGATGGCCAAAAATAACCATGTTCAACATCATAAGGAGATCACCCGGTCAAGATCCCAATTAGACTCTTATTCGTTGAAAAACTGGTTCTATGGGTCTCCAGTTACCCTTGTCCTAAGACTAGCCTAATCTAATTTCAATCTAATCTGGACTATTTTATATATACAAAAATATATACAATCTTCTATCTGTTAAGATGTCATGTTTCAATCTTTCATCGACAGACAAAAGAAAATGAATTGTCTTCTTGCAACTGCTTGAAGAAGGTAATCCTTTATTGAAATAAGGGCTCGGGGAAGCCACACTTGGATCTGCTCCTATGAAAGGAGACTTAAAGAAATGAAGTGAAATTACTCTAAATGTAAATATACTCTAAGATGCAAGAAACGAATAGGAAATTATATCTTAATCAGGAGAAGGACAACCTTACCCCTAATCAAGAGAAAAATGTCTAAAAGGGAGATAGGACTGATATTGAATTCGATATTAGGATTCATTTACAAACCATAGAATTAGTTCATATGATTTGCGAACTATGAACACAAATTTGCCATGAAATATCTTCATTAAATAGTTATTAAAGCGATCACAACATATACTCAAACTCAACTATATAACATGAATCCAATATAATATTTACATCAAACTAAAGAAACAATTCATTTAATTCAATATAACATAATACAAGATAAGATTATGGTAAACTAATAAATAATTATTAGTTATCATCATCAAGTCTCCATAAACTCAAAATCAATTCTAATTTAAATCTTGTTAGGTTCTACAAAGATGGCTTTACATAATTGTGAATAGCATAACATAAGTGAGATTAACAACAATGTTACAATCAATTACTAATACACTAATTCGTAACAGAATTTGAATATCAAAACTGACTAAATAAATTGAAATAATAACAAGGTAACAATTATTACAGATGAAACCTGCTATTAGATTAGAATAATTTTTTCTTTTCCTCCACAACAAGAAACTTTGTCTTTTACACAGTCATCCATAGATACCCACATACAACAATGTAATGCAGCCTTGCAAAATTTTCTCTTCAGTTACATATCTCGCCCTAGTTTGTTTTTTTTCTTTTTATATAAAAAGAGTTTCATAAAAAAATGTAACTACCTTTCATAACTAAAAGTAGTTATCCTCATTTAGAGTTAGGAATGAGAAATTATGAAATTGTTTTAATTCTCAAACTAATTATTTCCTTTCATAAGTTTTATCCTTGGAATTCGAATTAGTTTTCAATCCATAATCCACAATCAAAACTCATATTTTCCACCTGTTCAAAACAAAATAGAACAAATTAAAATCACAATAAAATGAATTAACAACTACATAATTTACATAAAACAAAATAGAACAAATTAAAATCACAATAAAATGAATTAACAACTACATAATTTACATAATTTTCTGTTATAACTAATTTGGGGCAACTACAAAATTGAGCATAAGAGTAGGATTTTATAAATAAAAAATAATGAAAATATTAACCCTAAAATAATGAAAATATTAACCCTGGGTGAATTATTTTTCACTGAAGTTTCTATTTGTGTTTGAGCTCAAATAGCTTCCTTTCATATTCTGCAACTAGTGTTTTGTTTTGAGCCATGAGCTGCTCGTTTTCTATCTCTAGATCAACCATACTTGATTGCAGAATGGGCACAATGTCATAATATTTTGCTTTTCAAAAGGCTCCTTCTAAATTAGAATCAATTCTAGGCTTCTCTTTAGGAGGCTTTTCCACTGTAAATGAAGACTGGTTTTTCTATGTAGTAGTTTCTTGTGTTGGTTCATGTTCAACGTTTTCAACATTGATAGGAGAGCGCACACAAGATGGTCCCTTGGATTTGTTTATGAGGATTCTAGAAAGCTTTATTCCCTTGCAGAGGGTTTGGCCTTTCTATGAGCCTTGGATGCAGGTATAGTGTCTACAGTTTGAACAAAGAATGCAAAAGAAACCCTGTTACCACTTGAAGAATTTGTGGTTGTTGTAACCTGTTATTGAATATCCCCAAATTTGCAGATTTTTCCCATCAAAACTGACACAAATGCTTTGGCCACCAGTTCTGGACGTCACCGGCCGCAACCTGAAAATAACCCTCTAAAGAACCGTACATCTATTTCTATTTCTGAAAATACTCAAGAGTCAGCTAAATCGGCCTGTTCTGAGAAAAACCCACGTCTCATATTTTTCATTTTCTCCATAAATTGGTCATAAACCGAGCTCGAAAACGATGACTCGTTTCTGATTTCGCCCCACTGAAAACAAACACAAAAACTATGGCAAGCTTATGGGTTATGGTCACAAAAACTCAACAAAAATTTCTGCCATCCAGCTTGTTGAAGCATTGCATGACGAAGGCTTCAATAAACTCTGGTTCTGTAGACTTACATCTTGAGATCAGACCCATACTGGAAATACCCACGAAATCTCAGGGAGAAAATGCTGTGAAAACTCATGGATAGAGGTAAAATGCAAAGGTACCCTTGTTTAACAGAAGAAAAAAACACCCTCATCAATGGTAAAACAAAATTCATGAAGCAAAAAGCCCAAAGGGGAAGACTGATGTGTGTATCTACCCATTCTCGGTGTTAATGTGTGCATTAATTCATGATTATGGCAAAGTATGGATGCAACAGAAGATAATGAGGTTTTAAAATGACATTTGGCAATATCATACAAAGATGATACATCAAGTCATATGACAAATTAAGCGCTCAAGCACCTTTTTTTCCAAGGAAAAATTTTGCTCAAATTATATTAGACATATAATTTTTATTTTTCTTTTAGTGCATATACAGGATTCTCTGAATCCTCAATTGCTTCCATATAAAGTTGATACTGGCATTTCGCATATACAAAAATATTTAAAAAAGTATAGTCCATACAAGTCCTATCCAATTGCCACCGAACTAATGAGAACTTGAAATATAAACTGACCAAAACAACAAAAAAGCCTGATGAAAACATATTCATCTTTCAATATCTGCTTCTCTAAAACAGATTCTTCAATGAATCTTTAACTGTCTTCTCGGGCCTTCTTCACCATTTGTCCATTTATAAAAAGTAATCAATCCTTCAGTCTCCATCAGTGTCTGCTTAGAAAGAGAATCTGCATCAGAATTAAAGACTCTAAATATATGTTGAAAGGCAATCGATTGGAAATTTTGAATAAGTATTTTCGTTCTTTTCTTCCACCCTTCTATGGAGGCCACCATCAGTCTGCCTTTGTCATTGAGCCAATCTATCACAACTTTTGAGTCACCCAGAACATGGAGAGAAGGAATTTCCATATGATTTGTTAACATTAAGGTAGCCCATGCCCCAAAGAGCTCCACTCGTATTTGTTCCTTTACCACAAAAGAAAGTCCACTTATAAACAATTAAATCCCAGGTTTTTATGATTCCACCTACCCCACTCCTATCACCATCCTTTGAAGCTGCTCCATCGAACCAAGCAAGGGTAGTATTATGACTTTGATGTATCCATATAGCTTTTGGAATTCGTGGTTTCGTCTCAAATCATTGCCTTTTACCCAATAATCAGCTAGAATTGTTGTGGTTGAAGGATTTCGTGTCTGTGCCAATGTCACCAAATTTCGATCTTTTAATGAAGCCTGCAATGGATTAGATAAGTATGAGTTGTCTCCCATCCCCAGAATACGGTCCTTTCCCAAAGCCACGAGCTCTCCTGATCTCGGGTTCCATCTTATACCATGTAAAATTATATAAATCACCTTCATTAATCTGCTCCAGATTTTTGAAACTCCATTTTGTATGAAGGAATTAGATCTGAGCCACATAGTTACACTTATGTTTCCAAGATATTTATCCATTATAATCTTGTGTCAAATACCTTTTCCCAAGAGAACCCTCCAACGGGTAGTAATTGTTGAAGCTTTGCTGAAATCAAAGATATTGAGAATGCCCTAGCCCCCCAAGTCTTTTGGGATCGATATTTTCTCCCAGTTACACAAATGCAAATGATGAGAGGTACTTTCTCGTTTCCACAAGAAATTGTACATCATTCTTCTAATCAAGTTCAGTATCTTAAGAGGAATCACTGCCATGGATAGCCAATAAACCGCCTGACTGGTTAAAACAACTTTGAGAAGAGTTAAGTGCCCTCCCAATGACAACCAGCGATAACACCAGTTATTAATTCTCTTTTCAAACTTTTTTAATAGCCAGCTCCAATCCTCAAATCCTTGTGCTCTAGCTTTGATATAAAATCCCGGGTATTTAAATCCCAACTCCAGCGCTATAAAGTTAAAGGAAAACAACTTTGAAAACATTAAGCTCCAGATCAGTTAGTCCAGCATAATGATAAGAAGATTTTAAGATATTTATTTTTAATCTTGTGGTTAAACACAAAAAATTCAGTATCTTGTCAATCTCCCACCACTCCTGCATGGAAGCTTTTGTTAAAATGACCACGTCATCAACAAAAAATATGTGTAATATTTTTAATGATCTCGTAACTGAAATACCTGAAATTAAACCGACATTCTGGCTAGCTTTTAGCAGTAAACTCAATCCTTCCATGACTAGAATGAATAGTAAGGGGGACAATGGACACCCTTGGCGCAGTCCCCTGCTGCTCTTGCAGAACTCTATAGCTTCACCATTCACTAGAACTGAATAAGAAGTAGAAACAACACAGCTCATAATCCAGTTAGTCATATTGACACCCATACCAATTTGAAGGAGAATTAGTCTCAACATATCCCAATTAACACGGTCGTAGGCTTTCTGTAAGTCTAGCTTTAGTATCATTGCTTTAATTTTCTTTTTTTTTATGCTATGGACACATTCATGTACTGTCCCGATAGCATCCTATATCTGTCTCCCCTGGAGGAATCCCAGATGCTCATTCGAAAGAGATTTAGAAAGGTAAGGTTTTATGCGATCTGATATTATCTTTGAGATAATCTTATAGCAAAGATTACACAGAGAAATAGGCCGAAAATCTACAAAGTGATGAGGTTTGTTAACTTTCGGAATGAGGGTAATAAAAGTTGTATTTAATGCACCAGTTATCATACCTTGCTGCCTGGACTCCTCCACCATTCCAAGTAGATCAACGCCTACAATATAAAAAAAAAAACTTAAAAAATTCTACAGTCCAGCCATCCGGGCCCGGACTTTTGTCAACTTTGAAATTATATATAACTTCCTGTAGCTCCTTTAAATCCACCGGCTTGTATAGGACCTCAACTTCCATATTATTTATCATCTCCTTATAATGGGCCACCATCTGGACTTGTTCCCTTATAGGAGGAGTCAGACCATTTTTATAAAAGTCACTAAAATGATGATAGGCAACTTTTTTTAAATTTTCCTGACCACTATGCAACCGACCCTCTCATCCTTTAGTTCCCAAAGAAATTTGCTATTCCTCCTAAAGCTCTCATAACAATGGAAAAATTTAGTATTCAAATCTCCACTTTGTAACTAGATTGTCCGACTTCGTTGTCGCCATTGTTCCTCATTTTCAATGAGAATTTTGGATCTTTCTTGCTCCAATAAATTAAACGGCAATTCGCCAAATTTATTATAGATACCAGTAGATTGATTCTGTAATCTAAAGGAAATCTCTTTTTCTAACTCCAAGAGTCTTGAGTCCTTTTGTTGTCTCACCTCCTTTTGCCAGTTTCTTGTTAATATTGTCAGCTCTTTTAGTTTCTAGATAAGTCACCTTTGTCTTCCATGCTCCACAAGAAACTTAGGATCATTCCAAATTTTATGCACTAGCCCTGCAAAGTGAAGTTCTTTAGACCACCACGGATTAAACTTGAATGGGAAAGCTTTGAAAGTCAAAACCGAATCAAGCTACAAAACAATCGGTGCGTGGTCAGATATATATGGGTACTCAACCCATGCCCTATACACTCCAACTGATGACAAAAGATCTTCTGAAATGAGTGCCCGGTCAAGTCGTTTAGATATAGCCTCACTACCAACACGACCATTCCTCCATGTTGGCATTAAAGTACCAGGAACAATATCGATCAGTTTATTCATGTTGAAGTAATTGATAAAATAACTTGCCAGAGTACCCAAGGTATGGATGCCCCCCAAAATCTCCCCAGAAGCAAGTGTCAAATTGATATCTCCCGTAATAACAAGATTTTTTTGAGCTAACAACCCTGATTTCTCAAGCCTTTCCCAGAACATCTTGCGATCCGCACATGCTCCATAGATATTAAGAAAGGAAACATGTCTATTAGTTTGCAGATCCAAACCTGTCAATAACAACCCACCACAAGTGAGAAATGGTGTCAGCTCAAAGTTGTTCGGGTCCCATGAGACCAAGAAACCCCCAGATTTCCCCACGGAGTTTATCTCACAGCTATGCCAATGGGTTATAAGTAAATTTTAAAAAGCACATGCTTTATCAGCATGTACAAGCGTCTCCTGAAGAAAAACAATGTTGGTCGCACTTTATCAAGTAACCCTCAGACAGAGGCTAGTTTTAGGACGCCTCCCATTCCCCTAATATTGAGAGAAAGTAATAACATTATTTGGAGCGAGCTAGGGCCTTCATCGCTCTAAGGGGCCTGCCTTCAATGGAAGGTCAGATCGATAGTTCAAAATCTTTTTCAATGGAAGCCTTTTTCCTAGCACTCCGAGTTTTCACCGGCAAGTGCTCAATACCTAGTCCAAGAGACTAGGCAAACTCTTTCCCAGTCACCCCCCCTTCAGTATGAATCCCACTAGCCTCCCCAAGGGAATTCTTTGGGGCCTGTTCAAGTTTACCAAGAAAGACAAGAAGTCTGACTAGTGGTTCCATTCCACGAATGTAGGGGATAAGTGAATCAAGGAAAACCGACAAATTTGAGTCTTCGTCTTCCGATTCACGGAAACCGGGGAGAATGTGAGGTGAAGCAGAATCAGGTTGACAAGTGTTAGAGGAAATAGGAGACAAAATAGGGGCTGAGGGTTCAATGGTAGGGGGGTCGATATAGGATAAAACAATAGATATAGGCGGTCGACTGTCACCCGTCACTGGTCCCATAACCTTAACAGTCGACTGAGAACTAGAGGGAGAAACAGAGTCATCATGGACCTCCACAGTATTGTTCGAAAGGCCATCAACAGATAAGGGGGGAGAGGCAATCTCAGCAATAACTTGTTTTAGCCAGTCAGAGGATAAAACCAATTCTCTTTTCCCTGAAGTCAAAGAAAGATAGAAAGATGGGCAATAGGTTTGTAGCTTACCTAAAACCAATGTCGGAGGCTCCCGAAAGCTCGAACCACTGCCATTTAGACCTTCGAAACCCGTATCCATCGAAAAATCATCCTGAGTATAGTATCCACTGATAGGTTCCATCACCTCTTCATGTAAATATTTTCCTTGGCATTCCCAACGAAGGTGTGAAGTGCTTCTATAGAAACTACAACGGAAAGGAATCCTTAAATAATCAAGCTTATGACCAATGAGGTTTCCATGCCACTCTATTTCTAAAGTTGCAGGAAGTCCCTTTTGGACATCAATTCCACCATTACCTTTCCAATCTTTCACATAGAGCCCGACAGAGATCTATCATCCGCCATAATGTACTTACCAAGAGAATTACCAATAGCCTTTAAGGCTCCAATATTCCATAAAAACCAGGGTAACCCAGGAAGTAGGACCCAAATGCGTCTAAACGAGAAAAATTCAGTATCTGGGTTGAAAGCTAATCTCCATATTTTTATCATAAGGCTATTCGTATCATCCACCCAGAAAGAGTTCAGTAGGGTTGTTGCATCTTCCGGGCTTCTACAAAGAAAGCCTATCCAACCTTTGGATAAACTATACAAATCAGGAACATAACCAATAACCGGAACCCAAGTTCGTTCTAACCAGGCCTCAAGTTTCACACCACTCATACTCTGATACGCAAACCTACCAACAAGTCCACAGAGTGTAAGCCTATAGGTATCAACTAAACCAATGTCTGCTCCAAGAACCATCTTCTTAACCTCTTTCGAGGCTTTCCACTGCTTCCTATACGAAGTATCACCACTGGTATCCATCGAATGTAATGCATGTTTCTGTCTTAAGCCAAGCCCACTATCAGCATGCTTAGAGGTACCCTGGTTCAGTGGTAAATCCCCTAGCAAATCGGCATGGCCAACAGGTATGCAAGTATCAAACGACTAAGCGTGTGCTGAGTATGAGGAAACGGTAGGCTGAGTGACCAAAAGAATACCAGGGGCTCCAGGAGAAAACTTAGGGTTCAAGTTAGGTTGATGAGTGATATGACCACCATTAACCTCATGCATATGCCACAAATCATCTGCAGGCTCACTTAGCATAGCTTGTACCTCCGCATTAATAGTATCGAGTCTTGAGGTGGCCATCTGGATTCCACTAAAATAAAGCCTCTTGGTAATAAACTAAAACATTAATGTGAGAAATGACCCCACCTTCTCGAGAAAATACAACGAGTAACTTCTCTGATAGAGGATACAGTAGAATAAAGGGGCTAAAAACAAAACGAAGCAAACAAAACTAAAAAACCGATTCAGTTTCCAAACAAGGAAAAAAACTAGTCACACAGATTAACCACCTCAAACCAATGATACCAAGGACAGGACTAGATGGTCATAGCGATAAACTGAAAAAGTCTTCAATCATGGCTACTCTGGTTTGTTCCCGCCTTCTGAAAATTTTGAAAAATCGCTTCGGACCCTCCTTCGTCCCCAATGTTTCAAGCACCCAAGCACTTACTTAAACCACAACGAGATCTTGATTATTAAAGTGTCTTGCAAACTTTCATAAGTTTCAAAATATCTCCAAAAACATATGATAAACTTGTCATATCATACCCAATGCAATTATTATATGATAAACCGTGTAATGGTTATGTTCATTAATTCTTTTTGGATAGGAGATAAACATTTAAATGCTATATTATGTAATATAAGCTAGCATGGTAAATAAATCAAAGATAGAATTAATTGTTCTTAAATTCAATGAATTATGTAGCTCATATCCAATCTTTCATTTGTAATATGAACAAAACCGTAAAATTAAAAATCCCAATTGTCATCAACAATGAGAACTTAGAGCTTGTTTTTATGATCACAATAATGACCCGAAGCAATTTTGCAACCGAATTCTTTTGAATTTCATGTTCAAATTCATGAAATTCAAAAATTCGAATGTTCAGTCAACTCAAACGAAGGGTCAAAACATACAAAGATTTCAATGCTCAATATTGATACTCAGAAAATATCACAACAAAGATATATTTACTTAATCAAATAAGAGAAAAATCAATCATTTCCAAAAGAATTTCTCAAAAACTAAGGGGCCCAAATTTTCTTATTAATCATTATTTACTCAAATTTAGGCATTTTAGTCATCTTATTCATCAATAAAATCAATGGTCACTTAGATATCTCAATATTCTTCCTTTTCTATTATAGATTTAATAACCTATCTATCTTTCTAGTAGATACCAGTCTCTATCCTTTTGGGCTTTAGACTGCACATTGCCTCCAAAAACTTGAAGGCAATGAAATATACTTGGACCTCATGGAATTATTGCTTTGAAGTTTATCTTCACAACATCAAATACTTGCATGCACAATATAGGCATAAACACTAATAGCAATCACCAAAAGAACACTATTATATATATTTTCACAATCCATATACAAATGACACTCATTTACCTCTAGTTTCATTATATATATATATATATATATATATATATATCCTTAAACGCATGATATGTAGAGGCACTTGTTATAAAGTTTCGTCAACTCGTGATATGTAGAGGCATTGGTTATAAAATTTCCTTTCACTTACAATTAATATTGTGGTTTTTCACCATTGTAATATTTTTTTGAATGGGGTTAGTCAATGACGATTATGAGTTTTAACACTACTTTGATAGATGACAAACAATTTTCTAAGGCAATTAGGTTGTTGTTCATCATGAACAAAAATTATGACGTTTTTTTCCGTCATTAAAAGTAAAACTATAAGTCTTTAACATAAATAAAAATAAGTCTGACATTTATATAACTTTCTTAAAATTTAATGATTCATATTTTTGGTTTATAAAAACTCTTCTAATTTTTCTAACAAAGTAACAATATATACATAAATTATTTAGAAAAAAACGTAAGGGATGAAAAAGTCACTAAATTCATAAAGAGATCATTAAAGTATATCTCTTAAAAAAAACTAAAACCCAAAGCCTTCCCATTAAAGTAGGGTATTAAAACAAAATCCCCAACCAGATAAAATTTTCCCTACCTCAATTTTCTTAATCCTTTTTTCCCAAAAGAACCTTCGAAAACATTGGCTAAGAAATTGGGAAAACAAAAATCCATATGATAGAACTGAAATTCATTCATTGTGGGTTTTCAAGTGCGAAACATTATTACTAGTTTGGTGCACCTTA
>JZKD02S2376238.1:321253-335374 GCA_000966675.3 Picea glauca | reverse complement strand
CTCAACTTATCCCAAATATAACCAAGGTGGTTGAGCTTTTCAAAACCTATAATCATCAAAAGTATTGTCATTCTGATTGTGGATATTTTGAGCAAGGGGTTGGATAAGGAGGACTTGGAGAGGCTGTTGCAACTACATCTACAGATTGTAAGTATCTTTATAATGTTCTCATTAATATATGCTTGGCTTATTTCCTTCAAGTTTGTGTATTATTGCATATACTTGTCTATTATGGATAAATTTAGTTTAAACTAATCTTGATAGAGTATGAAACCTTTGTTTTCTTCATTGTCCATTGAATTGCAAGGCAACAATAGATAAAATCCCTCCTTTTGATACAAGGCAATCCCTCCTTTTGATACAAGGCAACAATAGATAAAATCCCTCCTTTTGCCCTCTATGTTGTCACAATTCAATTGAATGTCTCGCTCGGAGATCGTTAGACGTAGTTAAATCCTAGGCGATCTACCGTGACCACTTATATTGCCTTCAAGAGTTGGAATCAAATCAGAATTCCAGTTTTCTCGTTGGTCAACAACTCTTTACGCGAATCCACCACGTACACGTGAATTACTATCTGTAATACCACCGACTTATGTACTGGAACACGATGTAACCCATATTACATTTCTCTAGTCAAATAACACATGCATGTATCGATGGGACGTTCCAAGTGCTCACCTTCCCCTGATCATTTGGATGCCTCCCTCATCAATTGCAGTTTTTTTGGAAGGTTCCACGTAATCGCCGTCGTGACGACATTCTTCTCTACCCCGCATCATTCTGAATGAACGTTCTAGCCAACGATATTTAATAATAGGGACACCAGCGGATAGAGCTATCACAGAAAAGAAGAGAAACCCTAAAAGAACAATGGATCGGGAATTCCAAGACTTGAAATGTTTTATAGAGCTTGAATTTAGACTTTGGCGAATACAAATTCAACTCATGAGTAATGAACCTTCAATTAATATCAATAACAGTGAGGCCACAAGGGCACCTCACCAGTGAGTCTACGCTCACATAATTTGTTATGTTACTTTGATAAATTGCTTACAAATAAATAGGCTAGATAAGCCTATAACAAACCCCTATCTTTGTGGATCTGAAACAACCTGGAAGCTATAAATGAATACAACTATAACAACCCTGAAACCAACTCTAACAAATAGTTGATATTTCGACATTATTCCAACACTTCCCCTTAATGGAGAAATGGATTTTCTACCAAACATAACAGAGTAGAACATAACATGCTTGCTGGTCTCAATCTCAGCTAAGCTTACAAATTAACAATTTCATCTTGACCTTTCTTGATCTTAGATAGTGATGTAGATGGAGCTTCTTCCTTGGCTTGCTACTCCATATATGTTTCATCTTGTCTCTGTTCTGCTTCATAGCCCTTTTTTCTTTGTTCCTCGGCATTTTGGAATTTAACTTCTAATTATTGTTCTTTGTCCTCAACACTTCTGCATTTTCTTGAGAACATTTGTCTTTAATGTTCGCAAATGCTTCCAACTCCACATAAATATGTTGCCCCAATTTCTCGATACAATCAACAATGTCTTTCTCAACGGACTCTTGCAACATTAGCTCATAGTAATACTTTATTTCTTCAGGACTCCACTTTATAAAAACTGACTCAATTTCTATATCTGTAATGTAGTATTCTTCTTCAGTGTCCATACAGTCCTCATCATAATCTAATGTTTCTTTGCATTCATCATAATATGGCTTTTGAAGCCATTCCTCAATAAATTCTAATTCTTCATCAAACTTATGTGGCACTTCACCTAAGTGCTTCACATCACATTCTTCCTTAGCAAACCCTGCACACTCAAAAACATTCATTAGAGTATCAATACAATTTTTGCTCATTTCATTTTTCTCTTCTAAGAGAGCTTTCTGATTTCTCTCTTGTTCATCTTCCTTCTCTTCCTTCTCCTCAACAATAAAGTTGTCTTCCACTTGATTTGTGTATGCAAGTGGACCATTCTTCTCACCAAACAACAACTCATCAATAAGATGTTTCTCATGCATCAATTTTGACCACTCTTCATTAGATGAATTGTCTTCATCAAATTTGACTTCATATGTCTCTCCTTGAAAGAGATCTTCCTCCACAAGGTTTTCATTCTCATTATCACAATCAGTTACATACACACTTTCATCATCAATCATTATGATTTCAATGCAATCATTTCCAGTCTTTATTTCAGTTATAAGACTGTCAATACACTCACCATTTTCAATAACAATGACATGATTAATTTCGTCTTTAGCTATCTTTCTCCCCCTTGCACTAAACTTCATCTCTAGGTTATCCCAAAACATTTTTGCATTCTCTATTTCACCAAATTCATATAACAGAGAAGACAAGATGCCATTATTCAATGCTGAACTAACAAGATATAATGTTAATTTATCTCTTCTCTTATCAGTAGGATCTTTATAACCATTTTGAACAAGTTCCCATAAATCTACTGATCCAAGTAAACCTTCCATTTTCATTTTTCAAAGATCAAAATTTTTACCTGAAAATGATGGTAAAACTGGTATTAACCTTTTGAATATTGCATTGATTTCTTCATCTTCATCAATCTGCTCTAGATCCGCAATCTGATCCTGGTCTCCATTAGGTATGAGTTCCTCGGCTACTGCTGAAGACACTTTATATTTACCTGCAAAATATATTTCCTCTTGCTGATTCTTCCTCCACATGTGTTTCAGCTCTCTCCGGAGCTGTTTAATTCTCATTTACTGACCCATTAAAACTTCTCTAATCCATTTTTCACGATGCTCCCTCCACACAGTTCTAGCGCTCTCCACGGGCTCACAGACGCCTCCAATACACAGAGTCACGACTCCTTTACACTGTCACAACTCCACATGCATACAACGATACCATCCATTCTCTGTTGGCTCTACAGTTGCAGTCCATCCCCTGGGACTTTCCTAAGCTTCAGAGGAATGGATGTTCCGAAAGACTAACGACGAAAAGCATGTTATCCACAATGACTTCACAATATGAACAGAAACAAATCAAATAAGCTTTAAAACATAGGAAGCAGAGTACTAGCGGTTCGTCTGTCCAGCAAATCTCTTCGGATGCCTGGATTTGCTCCTCGTAGATCTTGCAAAACCTGCGTTTCTATCGAATGCAAATCCGAATGAAATACAGCCGAAATTTAGCTGAATTGGTCCAAATCGAATGGAGAAACGGCTCAAAACATCGCCGATCATTCAGACAAGTTTTCAAATGGTAAAGTTTTGTCGAACACTCGGCCGAAATCCAGAAAGAAAGACAAAAAATGATATTTGTCTTAAAAATATCCAAATCCGACGCAGAGAGCAGCCAAAGCCATTCCGCAGCCAAAAACAAATCCGCAAAACAAGAAGCTTGACGAAGTAGCGGCTAAACCTCTCCAAATCAGACCGTGAATACGATCATCGTCCCCAGTCTACCGACAAAACTGAAATCACCAAGATACAACACAGAGAGAAGGTTTAGCGCACCAATTCTATGGAAAACAACTCCAGACAAGTGATTATAGTTTGGGCAGCGATACCAAACGGCTCCAGCCAAGCGATTATACAAACAACAATAGACAAACAGCTCCAACGGTGAACAATATCCTTCACATCGATTTACACCACGAAGATATACCTCTCCACGATTGATGGAAGTCAAATCGTGGCTCCACACCAGGTGACTGTGGGTGGGGTTGGCGTCCTCCAATATCCACACCAAATGTTCGAACAACACCACCTCGCAGGGAACAACATACACCGTCTTACATCCCTCAGGCGCTTTGTCTAGTTTGTGATTATCTGCATGGACGAGATCCGAAGGCCTCTTTTCTAAAAATTCCGGTGGAATAACTTCATCGCAGTCATTACAATGATCACGATTGGAAATGAGATTATGGCAGCTCTACTCAAATTGGCAGCGACAATTTACAGAGTATGCTCCAGTTTCCCAAAGGATGGCAGCTCCACAGCTCCACACAAGGGCTTTTATAAGATGGCAGTGGCTTCACAAGGCATTTTTAACCCAAACGAGCTCACCTCAGCTCTGTGCTGGTTTCTATCTGGTGCGGACTCTCTCCTCTCCTCCAGCGCGGACTAACTTCACCCGACAATCCGAGCAATGCTCCTTCTCTCGCTTTGTGCATGAAGATGACAAGGATCCGCCTCACTGTAGAGCGATCATCTCTCTTGTCCACCCACATCTCTCAATGCGCCCTCACACCAGTCGACCAACTCCATGCTCAATTCGTGCAGCCTCTCCAACGTTCAGCTCTTTACTCCAGCGACGCACCACGGCTCTGATACCAAATTAACATCAATAACAGTGAGGCCACAAGGGCACATCACCAGTGAGTCTACGCTCACATAATTTGTTATGTTACTTTGATAAATTCCTTACAAATAAATAGGCTAGATAAGCCTATAACAAACCCCTATCTTTATGGATCTGAAACAACATAGAAGCTATAAATGAATATAGTTATAACAACCCTGAAACCAACTCTAACAAATAGTTGATATTTCGACATTATTCCAACACCTTCTTTGTGGATTGAAGTGATTATTCAAACATGGAAAGATCGTTGAAATTTCAGCTTTCAAGAATTACACTTGAAAATCTGGGCACTGTCAACCCCAAGTATGACAAGAGTTTATATGAATGGACATATCAATCTGTGTGCTTCAATACTAAAATACTAGTACAAAGAATTTTCGCAATTTTCTGTATGACTGTTTCTCCTTCGTAAAAACACCAGTACGAAGAATTTTCGCAATTTTCTGTATGACTGTTTCTCCTTGACAATGATATCTAAATTTAGATAATTGTACTTAGATCTTGTTACCATCCGGGCATTGACTTTAAAGTATTTAATGGTTTTTCAAGTTTGTTTTGCTAGTGCATATTATAGGTCTGGATTTTTTTTTAAACCAAAAACTCTCAAAATCTCTCATAATTTCCTTTAGTTATGCCTGGTTTATGAAAAGATTATTGAATCGCACCAAAATATCTGAGCTCTTGGTGCCCATTGACCAACATAGATGATCAATGATGTAACACTGGACTTAATCCATATTGACAGTGTTGATCAACATCCTTATGCACTCCATTGACCAACATAGATGATATGATGCCAGTGATGTAACACAGGACTTAATCCATATTGGCAACGTTGACCAACATCCTTCCGCACTTTAACACTATAACGCATGATTGCTTCTTCACCGTTGATTTAATCCATGGCTCTCTTGTTATATCATGTCAACGACCTCCACTTCCAAAACCCCAAAACCCCATTGGTCAATTCAATTAATATGTACATCAATAATGTATATATAGTAATAATGTATATATATATATATATATAGTATACATAACGATATCAAGATAACGAAGTGAGATTAAAGTTTTCAAGATCCCCATAATCATAATCATAAGTTTCTCCTTGCCTAAAAAACCGTCACTTCTTGACAACTAATCATGTGTCAAGGGAATATTCAAAGGGCTTAAGATGCTCTCTGAACAAATAGTAGAAGATTAACGCTTCTACTAAATTGGTAGTTTAAAGATGACCGCAAACTCTGAATACAGAGTTGATAATGCTCTCAAAATCAAAAGCTACCAAAAGCAAAAAGTCTTCTACTAAATGGCATGGTTTCAAGTTGACCATAAACTAACCAAGCAAAGAACAACTACAAATGTTGATGATTTTCTCTGAAAATGTAACAAGTAGAACCTCATGTCTTCTACTTAATTGGTGGTTTCAAGATGACCACAAACTATCAAAAGATCAAAAACTATGAAGAGATGGTTTCAGGATTACCACAAACCAATAATCTGATTGTATGTTCAGGAACAAGGTTGCATATTTGATCATCTATTCACAGACTCTAAAAGAATCTTTGAACGTGACTTAAAACTTTAGATTTCCCCCTTGACCATAATGTGTATGCTTTCCACAATACATACAAGGATGAATATTGAAAGATTAATCTTTCATATATCCAACTTTATCACTATGTTGGCATTTCAATATTATTCATCAACTTCATTGACTTCACTAATTTTGTTGTGAGTAGACTGAGAAAATTTATGAATAGAAATAGATTCAGAATGATATTTCTTTTGGTGCAGATCTTCTTGGTGGAGTTGTGACTCAAGCTGTAAAAACTCAAGTGTATCTTTTGAATTATGTAAACAATTTTTAATGTAAGAGAGAGTTGTCTTGTCAATTGTGATTGTGTTGTCATCAAAATATAGAAATAGAGTGTTCAGTTACTCTACCAAACCATTAATTTGATCCATGAAAATAGAATGGAAAGAAGGGATTCTTGCAATTCCACCCTTTTACAATAATCCAACTCGACAATAGAAAATTTAAACTCAACAGAAGGGTGTTCGCTTCAACATAAAATGCACCCAATTACAATCATAATTCAATTCAACAGTTTTTGATACTCACAAAAGGAACAACACTAAGTATCACAAATTGCAATTCATAAAATTATGAATAGACATAAACCCAAAATACAGGAGTTGAATTATTCTACAAGCCATAAAATTCTGAAGAGACACAGGTCAAGAATGCAGGACTTGAATTATTCTTTAAAATTTCGAATGGTGTTGCGAATAAAGAAGAAAAACTGGTTCTCTCTCCTCTAGCGCAGATAGAATTCCATCATTCTTTTCCCGTGGATTATATTTCCTCTCCGCCTCTTGTAATACCTAGCAGCTTTCATACAAGTGGACTCTCCTATTCCAGGAAATGACTAATTTTCCACTTCAAAACTTCCACAAGGATATCTTGCTCCACGATCCACACGTTACCATCAACTCGCCAAAAATAGCGACAACACTCCTAATCTTCATGGGAACATATCTCCATGCCAAAATATAAATCTTACATGACCTCCTTTAAAATAAAGAAAAGCACTTATTTTTATATGACCTTCTTGAAAATAAAATATTTCTTCACAAAACCAAAGAAATAATTTTATTTATTTTTAAACTCGATGACATTTCAAACTTCTTTTAAAAAAATAACGTTTTTTTCATAAAACCCAAAAAATAAGTTTGAAAACCGTATTCGAGATCATATGCCTTTACTGGATTCGATCTCTCGACTAGTAAATAGATTTCTCTATGCTCATTTTCTATGCAGCAACCATTCCAACACGGATAGCAAACACACGCAAGCACTCAATGATGCACAAGTGTTAATTGCAGAGATAAAATCATTCATACCAAGCGTTCATTTTTTTTTACCACATATAGTGCCTTCACACATCTACTTGTTTTCTTCATCTCTACACTCTTTATCCATTCTCACATTCGCCCATCACATTCCCATAGGCACCAAGATCAGAAGTGTGCTTTGATACCACTGTTAAGAATCTAGCCAAGAAAGTAAATAACTAATAAGATCAAGAAGGAAAAGAAGACATGCGTTAAAGGCATGAAGCCAATTCAATTAATATGTACATCAATAATATATATATATAGTACACATTGCACAACTGGTCTCTAACAATATGACCGTTAGGGTAAGATAACAAATTGATATTAGAGTTTTCAACAACCGAAGTGATCCCAACACCCAATGCCTTTCGTCTTTGCCCCTCCAAAATGAAACTGTTATTTTATTAGATTGAAGTTGCATCTATTAGGTCATCACCAAACTCACCACTAGTCGACAAGGTAGGAATTTCAAAACAGAACAATACATCGAATTTCAAAACAAAGCAGTACATTGAATTTCAAAACAAAACAATACATCAAATTTGAAGGTTTTCAGAACTCTATTATCATTTTTACAATTTCAACGAGGAATAAGAATGTTGATGTTCAACAAAAAAATTTCACTGTATTTGATTAAAGTGAAGATACATCTGTAAGGGTTGTTGTCCCCATTTTGTGGGATAACTAAGGAGATGATGTCTCGAGGCCCTCAAGTTGCAGATATGGAGCGCCGAAAGACCACATGTGATCCGGATTTATGATCGGAACAAAATGAAATCATAGATTTATAATATTAACACAAAGACACAGTGAACAATAACATAGATATAGTAAAACTTCGCTTCTATTAAATAAGAAATATGCTGAAAATTGTAAAATGCAGACTGAAAACAAGTTTGTTAGAATGGTGGCAACTTATCTCTGAGAAGAGATGTGACGGCTACGCTCATTCACAATAATATGAGTACAATGAGGCTCTGAAGGAATTTTTACAATAAACATGAATTCCAAAACCCTATACATCCAAAAAACTAACCCTAGGAGATGAAGCGCCAAAAGTCATGTGGGTCCCATTGGGGTAAGTTTGTACATCAACTTCCCAAGGTCGTAACTTTCTCATACGATCTCGATTTAGGGCACACGATAGCTTGTTGGAAAGGTATTGATGGGGAGCTTCATTTAGGGGGCTCAATCAAATTCGTTGGGTATTGTCAAGGTGTCTGATCACAAAAAATCGTCGTTTAAGCCCTCAAAATGGCCCCAAAAGTCCAGGAATTGAAAACCGTTAAAAATAGTAAGTTGCAAAAAAACTTGTTTTGAGCTAGTTGTACAAGGTGGGTGGCCACCTATATCCTCCTGGATCAATCCTCCCCCCTTAAGAAACAATGGTCTCCATTGCATTGAGTTCCCCCATCAGCCGAGGAAAATTATGTTGAATTTGGCCCCAGGTGAGCCACTTGCCTTGATGCAGGAGTTGTCCTGCTTTGACAACCCAATAAAGTTGGATCCTTTGTTGGTGAGTGCCCTTGACCCGTGTGTTCACAATATGATCCGTGGATGTTTGTTCCATGCAGTCGGGGTTGATCTCTGTTAGTGTCAATCGTTCCATTATCTCTGAGGTGTCCAATATTGGTGGAAAGTAAGGCCGAAGGAGGTACACATTGAATATTGGTGCAATCCAAGGAATGGGGGAAGGTTGAGGTCAAAATAATTGTCACCCATAGCCTTGGTGATGGTGTAGGGTCCATAATGGAGTGGACGAAGCTTCTGATGAGGCCCTGAAAGGTGTTCTTTGTGCAAATGCAACCAAACTTTGTCTCCCACCTGAAACTGGTGTGGGACCCGATGTTGATCATGGCATTGCTTGTACTTTGCAATGGAGTTTCGTAAAATATCTTGAACTTGTTGGAGGAAGTGTTGGATCTGCTCAATGAACTAGGTGGCTTTGTCACCTCCATTTGGAGCATGCGACGAGTCTGCATGGGTGCCCGAAAGGGGTAGTGCAACATCCATGGAACCTAATGGTTGAAATCCTAACCTCACTTGGAAGGAGTTGTGGTCAGTTGAGCTATGTAAGGCTTTGTTGTAGTTGTGATGAACATAGGGAAAACTCTCATCCCAAGTGCGGGGGTGCTTGGAATTGTACATGTGTAGGATGTGCATGATCATCTGGTTGACGACCTCGTTTTGGCCATCTGTCTAGGGGTGGAAGGAAGTGGACTTGATAATCTTGGTGTCCAACAGTAACTAGAGGTTCTACTAGAATGTGTTGAGGAACCAACTGTCTTGATATGAGATAATGAGTTGTGGGATCCCAAAGTGTACCCACACTTGTTCAAACAAGAGATTGGTAGTGGCCTCCGATGTGATGCTCTTCTTGCAGGTGGCCATAATCGCCATATTGGAAAAGTAATCATCAACCACAAAAACACAGTCATTTCCCCGCTTGGTGGAAGGAAGTCCCGACATGTAGCCCATTGAGATGGATTCTTAGGCCCTGTCAAGAGTAGGAAGATGAGTGTACATGCCTTGTTTCTTAATGGTAGGTTTGGAAATAGTGCAGGAAGTGCAGGACCCGATATACTTGTTGACATCCCATCAATGTTCGAGACAATAGAAATGTCACTGCAACAGTGCCACTGCATTTTCCCCGCTGAAGTGTCCTTCCACTCAACTATAGTGGGATTCCCAAATCGGCTTCGCTAGTTCACTTGATGGAATGCATAGATGGCCCAGATTGAACAACAACCTGTCCTGAAGATGGAAATTGGTGATCGTTATTTTTGCACCCAACATATGGTAGGCCTTTGCGAAGTTAGGATCTGTCTCATAGAGGTGGGGTCATCCAGAGGTCTTATAGCCACAAGGATCGAGAACTGTGGTGACTGTCATGACTAGAGGTCGGTTGAGGCAATCAACGAATCGATTGGTACTTCTTGTTTTATACTTGATGTTGAGGTGGGACTGCTACAAATATGTGGACCACTTCTGGTGGCATTCATTCTGCAATTTGTCTTGTGTCTGCATGAACTGCAGCGGCTTATGATTAGTGTGGATGATTTTCTCCTTTATGAGAATGTAATGCCTCCACTAGCGGAAGGCTTGCACAATGGAGTACATTTATTTGTCATAAGTAGGGTACTTAGGGACGACATCTGATAGTGTCTCACTATGATAGGCCACGAGGTGGTCGTGCTGAGTGATGAGTGCACCCACAACATAATCTGAAGCATTTGTCTCGATCTCAAAGTGTTGGTGTAGGTCAGGTAATGAAAGCACTAGGGAGGATCACAAGCGTTGCTTCAGATCATCAAATGTTTTATGTTGGGACATGCTCCACACAAATTTTTCCTTACTACCACCTCTGGTTATTTGGTTGAGGGCTCATGCAATATGGGAGAATCCCAACACAAACCTTCTGTATAAATTGGCAAGGCCTAAGAAGCTTTGAATCTCAGTGAGCGTGGTTTTGGTTGGTTAGTCACGGATGACTTGGATCATGATTGGATCAACATCCACACCAAGTGGATCAACAATGTAGCCTAGGTATTAGACCTTGTCCATGTCGAAAGAGAATTTTTCCGAGTTTCCATATAGCTTTTGCTACTTCAGAGTGTGAAAAACCTATTGAATATGCTGCAAGTGTTTTTCCCAAGTCTTGTTGTAGACAAGGATGTCATCCAGATACACCAACACAAAAGAATTAGTGAAAGGTCGCAATATATTTTCCATCATCCTCATGAAAGTTGTTGGGGAATTTGTCAAACCAAAGCATATGACCAACCATTCAAAAAGACTTTCTTTTGACTTGAAGGCAGTTTTCCATACATCTGTCAGTTCTATTGGGACCTAATGGTAGCTAGAATTCATATCAATATTACCGAAGTATTTGGCCCCCTTGATTTGATCAAGAAGATCATCGTTTCAGGGAATCGGGTATTGGTTCCTGACTATGATTTCATTTAGGGTCCAATAATCGATGTAGAGTTGCCAAGTCCCATAATTCTTCTACACCAGCACGATTGGGCTTCCACAAGGTGATGAGATGGGTCGGATGTGCCCCTTGTGGAGCAGTTCTTATATCTGACACTTGATCTCCTCGTTTGTAGAAAAGAGTGGTGATAGATCAACCCATTGGGTAGCGGTGCACCAGGGGTCAAATCGATGTTTTAAGACATCCTTGAATATGGTGAAGATGGCGTCGGGAACTGGCTAGTGGACTATTTGGCACACAATGAAGAAATTGAACAGTCTCTGCATAGTATTTCTATGGATCTAACAAAATTAGAAAACGATCTTTTCGACATAGAAATATGGGATGAAATCAATGTGGCCCCAATGAGAAGCTACATTGAAGAATGGCTCCAAAGGACAAGCTCACCGATGAAGGGAAACAACCGGTTGGCACGATTCCAGTGGTTGTCGACGAGAGCAACAAAAATGCATCAACTTCATAGTAAGTCTATACTGATCACATCTTGTTTTCTTTATCAATCCAGTTATTCTACCTCTTTAAATAGAAATCTCTAACCAAAGAGTCATAACTTCCAATTTCTTCTTTTGAGGTCTTTCTGTCTACCGTCATGCACTTCTTCTTTCTACAGTCCTATTTCTTGTATTTATTTCTTTTATGGTCCGCGAGAGCCCCAATCCTAGTCTATATGACAAACGCATTTAAATTTCCAGAAATATGGAACAAATTCTATAAATATGTAACATACATTATTAATTTTTAATAAATTTCAAAGAAAACTACTTCGGGAACAATTTTGACAGTGACTTGTGGGCTTCTTTCGAAATGCTACATTGTTTTTCTTCAACTATGTTGGATGTCAGGAAATTGTGTTTATTATATTTGAATGTTTAATGTGTGTGATTCCTGGTCCTTTTTTCCAAGAACCTTTATTTCAAGTCATTGAGACATAAATTTTCTAAGTCCCATATTTGAACTATACACGCCCGAGGAAAAAACTGCCTCATTCACATATTAACCACATATTAATATAATATTATGATTAACTAATTCTAGAGGTTCTTTGGGGGTCATCTACCAGCCCAATGTCTTATGGTTGGCGTGTGACACACTGACACGAGTCATCATTTGCATGGATACCACCTATACTTCAAGCTGCTTCCCATGTGTTTCTGTTGTTTCGGACTTCTATTTCTCCCTCGGTCCCGCCACGTGTTTATGTTTTTTTGGAATTCTATTTCTCCCTCAGTTCCTCCGTAGCAGTGCATTTATTCTCATTCCGCTGCCATGCAACACTTGTTTAAATTGGAAGCCAAAATACCACAACTTTTATTAATTTTTTAAATAAAAAATTTCTTAAATATATAAAATAATAAATCACATTATAATTGTATTTAAATTAACATATATGTTACAATAATATTTATCAGGATATATTAATATTTTTAATATTTAATTATATAATTGTATTAGTTATATTTTTATTAATAATATTTTAAACATTTTCTTCATAATTATACATTATCAAATTTTTCCACATTCCCTTCATCTTAAAATTCTTCAACAAAGTTGTTTTTTTAACATTTGTTTCTAATGGATATTTTCAATTAGCAACCTTGTCAAATTATGAATGAGTTTTACCTCTACTATAATTCTGTCTGTCAATAACTAGTACAGCCACAATTATGTGGTTGATTAACGCCCAAAGGCATATATCATTTTAAAAAAACCTTAATTCACCTATTTCATTTACAAATAAACCCTAATTCACCTATTTCATTTACAAACAAACTCTAATTCGCCTATTTTAATGTGAATGCACTGCTTATCCTATACAGGACGACTATCTACGCTCAGAGGTGGCATGAACTGTGCCTTCCACTGTATAAATACACAGCCTTTAGGTTATCTGTATAAATGTTGCCTTATTAATTATCTATCCATTTTGCCATGTTACTATATTTTTAACCGTCAACATCAAAATCAAATTCAAGTTCAAGTGCATGTAATGTTTCTGAGCAATCTCACTACAATGATTTCACAGTAAATGAAAGCTGCTTGAATGGAAATAGAACAGCAGATCTGAATTCAAGAAATAAATCAATTGTTTTCATTACAAATATAATTCGACCTATTTATGCATCCTGGTCATCCGCTAAACCACGCATTGGCTTTGAAAGCTCCACATCCTCTGGCCTATTCCCAACGTCTTCTTCGTAAATGTCAACATCCCACAATGTGAATAACTTCTTTTTCCGAGGAGAAGGGCTATAGCCTGCGGATGAAACTGATCCATCAATAACTTCTTTCTCATGGATATTGGCTGGACTACGAGAACGAGAAAGGGAATCAGAACTCAATTCCAAATGGAGGAATATAACTGAGTCATCAACAACTTCTCTCTCATGGTTTTCGTCTGGAATAATCGTGTTTAAATCCCCGAACCAGATGATTCGACTGCACATAAAGGTGGTCATAAAAAACGCCACAGAAACCTCGTGAACACCTTACTGTCATAGGTTATATATATTAAATATATAGGATATGGAATATATTAAGTATAATCATAAAGGAGGTAAATTCAAGCGACGGCTGGTACAGTAACCCGAGGGCATAAAAATCCAGCATCTACGAACACGGAGGCAGTCATGAGATGGCGGCTGTTAATATGAAATGTTAGGCATGGATATCAGAAGGCCACTTTAGAAGTAGAACTTGGGCATTTATTTAGATGTCACTGTTTAATCTTACTTAATTATTTAAACTTGGCAATTACATATCCTTACAGTAATTTTTTAATGTGATTAGGTAAATGTTAAAAAGTAAACATGTTAACTCATGCCTTGATAAATGCAAGAAAGTTATGAACAATAAATCTGAC
>JZKD02S2376238.1:291047-303951 GCA_000966675.3 Picea glauca | reverse complement strand
GAATGTGAGCCCATGCTATACTGCCAAATACACAGAAGTGACTTACATCTGGTTTAATTTTAGTCCAAGCTTCTTCCAATGTTATATTTTTAAGAGCCTTTGTGGGAGTGTGATTGACTCTGTAATTTGCACAGTTGATTGCTTCCTCCCAATACTTTATACTCAATCCCTTAGATTAGATCATACAATTAGCCATTTCTTTTAATGTACAATTATTTCTCTCAACAACACCATTTTGTTGTGATGTATATGGAACAGTTTGTTGCATTTGGATGCCCTGTTTAGTGCAATAACTTGTAAAATTATTGTTCACATATTTGCCTCCATTATATTTTTTTAACTTTTGAATTTGATGTCCATATTACTTTTCTACAAGGGTCTTGTAGGAAAAAAACTTGTCAAAAACTTTTCTCTTAATTTTTAAGAAGTAAACCCAAGTACGTATGGAAAAATCATCAATGAAAGTTAAGAATTTTTTGCACCTAGAAAAAGAAGGAGAAGAAAGTGGACCACACAAATCACTGTGAACAAACTGCAAAGGGCCCGACGCATGCCAAGAGGCACGTTTGTCAAAAATTTCCCGATGATGTTTGTCGAGAACACAACTGACACAAACACCATCTCTACATGAAATAGGAGGAAGACTAGTCACCATATGTTGATTACATAGTTGTTGCAATGAGCGATAGTTTAGATGACCAAACCACTCATGCCAAAGTTTGTTCAAGTCATCGCTATGAGCAACAAAAACTGATGAAAAATATGATGACCCAAAGTTGTCAAACTTGTACAACTTGGTAATATCATCAACAATTCCAGTTGCAAGAACATGTTTATGATCTTTTAGATCCTTGATTACAACTTGGTGAGGTGAAAACTCTACAGTTTTACCTTCACCTGAATGAGTGATATGATATACTGATAGAAGGTTACAAGAAAGACTTGGAACACATAATACATCATTAAAATGACCATTATCTACTTGAATTGTTCCAGATCCTACAACACCGAGAGATCTATCATCACCAACAAATATTTTCTTGGTGTTACATTCATTTAGAGCAGAAAATATGTCTTTATCCTTAGCCATATGATAAGGTGCTCCTAAATAAATAACCCACTCATCAGAAGAAGAAGTAGAAGTTGTATTGAAGGAGAAACCAGAAGCGGAAAGTGCATGTCCATGATAAGAAGAAGAAGTAGAATCAATATTGATGTTGTGCTTCTTCATCGTTGCTTCTAAAGCTTCCATCTTCTTGAAACATTTGGATTCATCATGACCATGTTTATCACAAAAGTTGCAATGCATGTCATTCTTCTTATTTTTATATTTTTCTCCTTTGTCACCATTAGGAGATGAAGATGTTTGAGCGGGTTTGGGACCCTTATGTTGCTTGTTGTTGTAGCGAGGATGTTCCTTCTTGGGATACTTGGGTTTATCTTTCTGCTGGAAAACTAAGGCTTTGTTGGAGGTACCTGCAGTGTTGATCACTCCAAGTTGTACAAACTTATCTTCCTCTCTAATCAAAGAAACACAAAAGGACTCAAGAGTGGGTTTTTGATAAGCTTTCCCTAGAGCCTCTCTCATGGCATAAAAGTTAGATACAAACACATAATATGCACTACCTAGCTTAAAATAATAAGATAGATGCAACACTCTTCCTCCATTTCTATCTCACATTCTTCACATAAAATTATAAGTGTTTTAAACTTAGATAGATATTCTCCAAGGCAAGAAAAATCACTTGGACTTAAGTTCAATACTTGATTTTCTAATTGTTGTGCTCGAATAATATTGATTTTACCAAACAAAGATTCAATTTTTTCCCAAGCTTCATTGGGGTCATCAATTTCTTTAAGGTGGAACCTTAAATCAGGAGAGATGGACATTCTGATTAGTCCACGTGCTTCTTCACTCCTATTAGCCCATTTGACTTTCTTATCATCATCAGTGGGTGAGTTTTCCTTTCCCAAGGTAATCCGGAACAAGCCTTTACTTCTTAATAAATCTTCTATATGAGATTTCCATTGGAAGTAGTTGGTGTTGGTAAGCAAGAGATTATTTGTAGAAGCCATATTAAATATGTAGATAATATGGATTTAAAAACTGAAATTGATGATCTGGATGGAAAGATCTCGAAAAGTTATGCGCTTTTTAAAAAAAACGGTATTGAAAACGAACTTCGGATGTGAGAGTTATGCCCTTTTAAAAAAAGCATAAACGGTAACCAAAGGACCATGTGATAGTGTAAGTTGTTTTATGAAGTGACCCACTTTAATAAAGAGAAGTGAGAACCACTTTTACAATGAAGTTACTTTACAAAAGAAAAGTTGCATGCAAAATAAATAAAAGAGACTTGAACTCAAGACCTCTTACTTAATAAGACAACTTTTAACCAAATGGTCTAGCAAAATATATTGTGTTTTTTAGGAAGAGTATTGGGGGTGTTGTTGTTGTTGTTGTGGAAGACAGTCTTGGAGAGCGGGCTAAAAAAAATTTATTTTCACAAAAGGAAAAAAAATCGCTTCTCGATGACAATAAGGGTTAGATCTCGGTTAGCTTACCGGGAAGATGCACCTTTTCCTATCTATTTTTGATTTGTCAATATCGCACAGGGCGAGGGGAAAAGAGAATACACGGATCTAAAAGAGTAGAAACCCTAAAATAAATAATACAAAACTGAAATAAAGCCAAAATAACACTTTGCAAAAATTAAAAAAATGTGTATGGAGGCTTTATACCTCCGGATCTGATTGAAATGGCCATATCTTGGGTAAAAAAAAAACTTTTCGAGTGAAAAGAAAAGTGTTCCTAAATGAAACAAGTGCCCCAGACGCAACGAAATAGTCGTCTCATCCCAGAAATGTACGAAAATGAAAGAAAATGGAGATGAGGCAACTTGGCTTCACGATCTCGATCTACAATAAGAGAGGGTCTTCAAACAAGCTTTGATACCATGTTCGACAATATAGGTATTCCAACAGAGGATGAACACATTCAGTAATCACTCACATAAACAAGTAAAAGATCAACACACCGATGTTTTCACATGGTAAAATCCCTATGGGGAAACATCCACGACCCCAACCAACGTGACCACTTGGAGCAGTTTATAAATGCAAAAGAAAAATATTATAGAGAGATTTTACAAGAGAGTTTCTCACAATTGATCATTGGAAAATGACCCTCCATTCTCTTTAAATATATATCATGGACCAATGAGATGTTAAGCTACAGATAAATGGTCGTTAAGATTGAGGAGAGTATGAACCGTTGAATTACTCTATGTTGGGAACATATCATGACCGTCAGATTTCCTAACCACAAATCCATACTAATGCATACTAAATAAACACACTAAGAAACACACTTTTACCTAACAACACATTAGACCAAATAGATCATAACTAACTCCTAAGTGTCTAAATATCCTAACAACTTCACTCATCCCAATTTCACATTTTGATTCTTTAGCATACAATTATTTCTCGTTCATGATGTTTAAGACCTCATTCACATAATTTAGGTGATCTTCCCATGTCCCACTGTAAATCAACAAGTCATAAAAGAAGACTAGTAGAAATTTCCTCAACTATTTGTTGAATACTTGGTGCAAGATTGGAAGGTGGCTGGCGCATTGGTCAACCCAAAAGGCATGGCGAGGAACTCATAATTCCCACAATGGAATATAAAAAAAAATTGTGCACATCTTTCTCCCTCATTTTGATTTGATGGTATCCATAGACAAAATCAATTTTGGTAAAGTACACTGTGCCATGTAGCTCATCCAGTAGCTCATCTATCATGGGGATGGGACACCTATTTTGTATGGTCTTCTTATTTAGATCCCTATAGTCAATACACATGTTCATGGTCCCATCCTTATTCTTGACCAATACCACTTAAGATGCAAAAGGTATGGAACTTAGTATAACGTGGCCCATATCCAATAACTCGTTAATGGATTTTTCAATTTCATCCTTGAATTTCTTGGGATGTATATATCGTGTAGTGATAATTGGTTTGGACCCTTCCTCCAACTCTATGATATGCTCAAATCCCCTATCTGTAGGATGCCCTAGGGGAATAGGTCCAAAAACCTTCCTATGTTTATCAATAACCCTCTGCATGTCTCCTGTATAGGAATGGTGTCTTTCTTGAGTGCTTTGAGTGACCACTAGACACTCTGTTGCATAAGCCATGTCCCCATGTCTGAAAACTACTTCCATGTGCCTTTCTAAAACTACCTTGGGTGAATTTTTTATCATTCCCTTCAATGCCACCTTTTTTCCTTCTCCAAAGTTCAAGGACATCTCCATGGTCTTGTAATTGGTAGTAATGGGTTTGAAGGTGCTAAGAGATTGAATTCCTAGTGTCACTAAGATCCATCACATATAAGTCCTGAGTTAAAATGTACCTTCCCAAGGTGATATTCATTTGAGGGATATACATCTCACAAGGCATGGTGTGTCCTCCTGCTACCTCCACCATGAATCCATCAAACTCAATAGTGGGCAGATGCCTCTTGCTCACTAAGGCCGCATCAATAAAGTTATGGGAATCTCCACCATCAATCAACATTGTAACCCTTTGGTGTAGACCCCTCTCCTCTCCAAGGGCTTCGCGACCTCCCAGTATTAGGATCTTCTCAAGGCCAACTTGAAATAACCTTCGATTCCCTGCTAGAACCTTTCAACAACAATCCACAGGTCTTTGCAGACTTATGCTCATGTGCTCAAGTGCCAAAATACCAGTCTCTTCCAAGTGACCATGCCCTTAACCGAAAAGGTGTGTCGCGACTTTAGTTATTGGTGATATGAGTTAATCTACTCCTTGTCCTTCAAACTCTCGAGTCCCAAAATTGAGAAAGGGGCTTAACTTGTATTAGCTCCTCCCTTTACTTCCACCAACATGACCTCCAGCTAGAACTTGGGGCTAACCTTTCGAGAACGTTGGGATTTCTCTACTTGCAAACTTCTGAGGCGGTTCACCTTCGTCTTCCTGATCCTCCGATATCCGAAATTGTGAAATTTCGGGGCACCAAATCAACGGTCACCAACAGGTCTCCAACCAATGGCTATGATCGAATTGCAATTTCACGTTTCGCGAGTTCTCGCAACCTTCTACCTCCAACTTCCTGATTCACAAATTAATGAAATACTAATCGGTCGTCATGTGTCCTTCCTCGATGAATGACTACGATCACTTTCTGAATTTGGATTTTGTGAATTCTCCATGACTCCACCTTTTGACCTTTTTCACCCTACAAGTCAACGAAATGATGCTCTCTTGCCACATATCCCTTCAACGAACGGTCACGATGATTTCAGGATTTCACGATTCAGGATTTCATGAATTTCACTCTGTTTCTATCAATTTATTCTTGCGAAATTTTGATAAGTCCTCGCACTAACTAGTGTGTTGCTTCTACGAAATCTGACATTTTAGAAAGTTTAAGCTCTTCCCTAGGGGATATTGACCCTCAAACCTCCTTCGGGCTTTCAATCTCTGCATTTATTCTCTTTGAGCACTTCAAGTCTTCAAAACATAGAAATCTTTATAAGTATTTCTTCTCGAGGATTAAAGCCACTATTCCTCCTGAGCTTTATCAATGGAAATGGACCTCGGCCCTTCACACACTTGCGTTCTATGTCTTTGTCAAAAGACTTTCTGATGCCCTCTTGGCATACTCTATGCTCAACCTCCTGAGCATTCAAACTTTAACACAAGTTTTTTCGTATGTGCACTCCTTGCGCTCAATATGCACACTCTGCATACAAAATCTTCCTGTTATCTCTTCTGAGATTTTAAGTCAAAAAAGACTTCTTCACACGCACTCCTTGCATAATATTATAGAAGAGAAACAATTGAATGCATTCAATTATTCATTCCTACACTATGAACATCATTCATCCATAAACATAATAACATAGTCAAAATTGTAACAGTATCACACTATGTATGTGGGTCAATTTTCTCTGTTCTATTCATTTTTAGAAGAAAACATAGTTACAGTAGCTATCTCCTTCACAACTATTACAATGAAAACTTATCTAAGGACCCAGAGCTTCTTTACTCTCTATCCTCTTATATAAATACTATTACCTCTCACTTAGGCAATTACCTACTAAATTAATGCAACCTAATGACTAATCAAGCTAAGATCCCACACATGTAATACATTTACAGTCAAGTAAGGATTTACATTCAATGTCGTCATTTCAAATGGTGGCCTGATTTTACAGACTACTAAATTTAATTAACGACAAAACCAAAGAAAAATCCATCGCCACTAAGCTAGTTGAAGAGTTGGTTCATCTCCTTCGATGTGTTGAGGCATCGATTCTGATTTCACGTCTGCTCCTTTTTTATGTGACTGTGATTCTCATGCATCACCCTCTACCCCTGGAGAACTCATGTTATTATAAAGATACTAAATCTTTGAATCCCACTGATGGATGTTATGACTGCCTTCTTAATCGTTGGTTGCTTGTGCATTGTTTCCTCTTCACCTTCCTCTTGTATATGCTCTTCATTGGTTGGAGTGACCTCCATGTTTTGAATGTTCCCAACCTCATATTCCTCCTCACTATCTGAGAGTACCTCAATGTAGTGTATCTTTCCCTTTTCCATACATATGTTCCATGGCTCCCAAGGTTCTTTGCAAGTAAAACATAGTTGTTTTCTCCTCAACTCTCTCATGGTGGCCTCATCTAACTTTCCCTTACCTTTATCTACAAAAATTGACTCTTTTCCCTTAGGAAAAATAGGTGGTCATGGGTGAACTTGGGTTTCTGATATGCCCCTGCCAAATCCCTAGTCTTCCAAATCGCATCCTGTAAGTTGTTAGGCTTAATATCCTTGACTCACCCACACAAGGGCTCTATTATCCCCTCATAAAAAAGCATCAGTAATCTAGCCTCTGATACATCAGGAACCATCACTACTATTCTATGAAATTATTCTATGAATGCCTCGGCTGAACCTATTTTTCTGAGTTGAGTGAGCTCTCTGAAGTGAAGTTACGGGTCATCCTGGTCAAACCTGTCCATGAGACTCTATGTAAATTTCCTGTAAGAGATGATATACCCATGCCCTAGGGTAGTCATCCCATGAAAAAACACTCATGGGATTTACCTTCCAAATACACTGTAGAAAAAGTTATGGCATCCAACTCCATCATGGAATTCAATTGTAGGTAAGCCTCCAACATTTTTACCCACGCCTTGGAAGATAACTTGGTTTTCCCATGAAATCATGGAATATCCATATTTCTTGCCCTTATCCCTAGGTCATAATTCCCTCTCTGAAACTCCCTGGGCCTTCCTTTGAATTTAATTCCACAATATTCTGAAAGTGTGGCATGCCTCCCGAAACTTGCACTTAGTGTTGCATACTCTCTCTTGTACTGATCAAAGTTGTCCTCAATATCCCCATGAACCTGCAATCCTTGTTGATGAACATCTAAGAGACTAGGAATGTAAGGACTTGTTGTATCCTTTCTATTACTTGACATCCTATTATGAGCACCTCTAAGTAAGATTTGGCCTTCATAGGGGTTCTGATGACTAGTCTCTGTGTAATTCCCTACTCCTCCATGGAATCTACTAGCCCCATTGTTAACCCCATTTATTTGAGGATCTCTACCATGAACCATGTGCATGAGAATATATGTAATCTTCTCTTGTCCTTCCTTCACAGTGGTGTTTATATATGTCAAAGTTGTCTTGACCTCATCCCATTTCCTTGACAAATGTTCTTGAGTTTCTTGCATTTGATGTTGTAAATCAAATTGTGTCCTATCCATGAAGCACTTCATTTCCTAAAATATGTTCATCTATCCTTCCTTATCATTGTCAGCACCTATTTCCTATCTTTCCCCCATAATTCTTTCCATCTCTTCCCTTTTTGGTGACTCTGGTAAAGTTTTTCCTCCTCGACCTCTCCTTCTTGTAATACCCCAAGGTTGGGCCCCTACTGAATTGTAATTTTTCTTATAGGATGGTGAGTCGAGTGATTGTAAGATAAAAGAATTATGTGTTTATTAGGCTGGTGAGCCAGATGCCAAGGCTAGGAGCCTATTTTTGTTTGTATATGTAATTATGTAGATCATTAATAAAAGTATAAAAATTGTTGCGTGTAGACCCTCCATGAAGAAGATTTATGGGGGACTAAGTGTTGGTTGTAGAGCCTGATTATCTTCCTGATTCAGAGGTCTTTTACTTTTAGTTGTGTTTATACCCCATGAAGTATTTACACCCTATAATTATGTACACTCTTCCACGTGGGGGAGTGCAGAGGGGGGTACCCCCTCTGTGGGGTCCGAGGGGGATATCCCCCCGGCCGGGGGGTCTGAGGGAAAGCGGGCCCCCAGCGGGGGTTTGGGGGAGAAGCCCCCGAAGGAAAAATTGCCTTGTAAATGTATATTGTAATTTCATTGTAAATCTGGACCGTTCATTATAAGGTCGTAGATCTAACGATAGAGATTATGTTAGGGTTTTTTTCCCTAGAAGGAAACCCTCTTTTATGAGTGAAATGTATTGCGGCTATGGTTGATGGCGAATATGGTATTCAGAGAGAGGAGACTGTGAGAGAAAGAAGAGGAAGTTACAACGGGTTTTTTTGTAGATTGTATCCCTTCATTTGCTGGATAATAATAAAGGAAGGACCTAGCAATTTCTCTGGTGGGCGTAACCCACACTGGGTGAACCACGTAAATCTGTGTCTCTCTTGTATTGTGTATCTTCTGTGTTTTGTTTCCGCATTTGTTTTATTTTATTTCTCCACGGTCCTGTTTTTCTAACAACTGGTATCAGAGCGAAAGGTAACTCGCAAGAAAAGAGGGTTCCTGGTTCAAGTGGGAGCAATGTCGAAAGATGAAAAGTTTAGGGTCGAGAAATTTAACGGCCAAAACTACCAGTTATGGAAGATGCAGATGGAAGATTATTTATATCAGAAGGATCTATTCCTACCATTGGGTGGAGTAGAAAATAAGCCGACGGCCATGAAGGAAGAAGAATGGGAGATTCTTAACAGAAAGGCTCTAGGAACGATATGGCTGAGCCTGGCAGCGTCGGTGGCTTTCAATATTTCAAAAGAAAAGACAATGAAGGGTTTGATGGACGCATTGGCCAAATTGTATGAAAAACCCTTGGCGTCCAATAAGGTATTTCTAATGAAGAGATTATTTAATATGAAGATGTCAGAAGTTGGGTCTGTTGCAGATCATTTAAATAAATTTAATACGGTTACTAATCAACTAAGTTCTATAAATGTGGACTTTCATGATGAGGTCAGGGCTCTTCTAATCTTGTGCTCATTGCCAGAAATATGGAACAGCTTGGTCATGGATGTAAGTAACTCTGTCTCTGGTTCATATACTTTAAAATTTGATGATGTTGTTGGTGTTATCCTTAGTGAGGAAATGTGATGGAAAAGCACAGGTGAGACATCAGGTAATGCATTGAAAATGGAGAACAGGGGAAGACAAAAGGATAGAGGAAAGGGTTCATGGAACTACGAAAATTCTAGGAAGGGCAGATCCAAATCCAGACTTGGAAAGATAGAGTGCTAGAATTGTGGGAAGAAAGGACATCTAAAGAAAGACTGCAGAGCTCCAAAGAAACAAAGAGATGGACAGCAAGAGAGAAATTAGGAAGCAAATGTAACAGGTGATGTGTTACAAGATGCTTTGATTCTTTCTGTAGATAATATTTCTGAGTCTTAGGTAGTAGATTCGGGGGCTTTGTAACACACCTGCTACCTAAATCAAATTTTTCCGATCCTCTGTCGGACTTGAACCCCTAAATACCATGGAGACCTAGCGTAAGATGGATCTATCTCTCTCCTACTCCGTTCCCATGTGATTGTGGAACATGTTCATGGTTCAATTTGAACGCAACGTCTTTGGTATTTCGGGCTTCGGCGCCACGGTAATATCTACACGCTCGACTCTGCAACCATCGAAGCCCACCAGGGCTAACGTGCATCCCATAGGGATGGATTCCCATGGGGTCAGCGGATGGCCAATAGGAATATACCTCATCGAGGATAGAGAATCCACCAATGGGAACAAGCCCCATCGCACGTTTGGGTGTAATACAGGTGGCAAGAGGGAGACACGACACGGTGGTCGTCCTGACAGGAGGGGCCCCACTTCACACGCCACACTATTCCGGACCCCCACCCCCCCCCACTAAAGGCAGAATGGCAAGGGGGCTCCAGAATCCACCTGAGCGCCGTTGATACTGATGATTTAATCTCAACCGTTAGAGAGTTGTGCGCCCAATTCTGGACCCCCCCCCTACCGCTAAAGGCAGAACAACAAGGAGGCTCCGGAATGGAACCTTAGCTGTAGATCTGGGCGGGTGGACTCTGGCCGTCCAGATCTTCTCACCGTTTATCTTAAATCATAACCACATCCGGGTTTAAGTTAATCATCTTGTTTACACATCTAACGGTCATGACGGACCCGAAGATCCTTCGAAATAATCCCCTCCATCCATCGGGGTTTCGAATATCACAACATTGAAATACATAAACATTTTGTCCTCGGAATCCCCGATATCCTGATATGACATCAGCTTTCACTAGTCCCCTAGAATAGACCTTTTGGTCCACACGAGCCCCCTCTATATGACCAAAGTCACACCCTTTCATCGGGGTTTCGGGGTTTGCGATGTCAAAATACATTCGCCCACGGAACTTGCGATTCCCCGAATCCCGACTCTCCAGTTTTTTCACAACTGGGCTCCACTAGGGCACTGTCTTCCGCCTTTGCTGTGCTGACAGTTGGCCCCCCCCCACTGATCGGGGTTTTGCGTTTCGCGATTTCAAAAGGAGTAAACACCACGCCCATGGAATTCCCGATATTCCGATGAACCAAATGCCGACGAATGGCTTCCCTTGTCGGGACCTTCCCAATAGCTCTGATCTCCTCCACACGTCCCTCCAAATGGACGGTCCCAATTCTGTCGGGACTTCAGAACTTTCATTTTCCTGGTTCCTTCGACCTCATAAATGACAACTTCTCGACCCTCCGACTATCGTCAGATTTTTTGACACCTGTCCCTCTGAACGAACGGCTCGGATTATGTCAGGGTTTTCACCTGGGACTTCCCTGATCTCTTGTTACCTGAACTCTCGATCTCGCGATTCTTGATTTCCTGAAATGGGAGATCTCGTGACACGTGGCCTCTGTCACTCGGACAACTCAGATCTATCCTGGGGGTTTTCGCTCCTATACACTAGGGTCTTAACCCTCGGGTAACTCCGAACAGATCTAACGATTGTTGGGTTTTCCAGTCGAGATCTGATGGCTCAGATCGGCTCCTACCCAGGCATTCTTCCATGACTCCCTGGATGTGGAAAAATCACCGGTCCAGATATTCTCATGGACCTTAGAGATCTACGATCCAGAATTCTTCATTGCCCACGAAGACACAAAAGACAAAGGGGTAAGGCCATTAACATCCCTACCTTTTCCTACCAATCTAACGGTCAGGTGTGACCATAGATTTTCCGATGGAATCTCGTCCATCGATCAACACCTATCAGGGATAAGGTACTTAACCTTCCAGCTTTTTTCCTCCGATCTGATGGTGGTGAGTGACCACAGACCTCCCGATGGGATCTTGTCCGTCGATTCGATACCTCATCCTTATGCTATCATCTCAAGTTTTCAAGAGGATCGTTCCTCCTTGTGTAGGTTTACTAAGGTCTTACGCCTTCATCTTCTCCTCCCCAGTTCTTCATGGAGTTTTCAAGAAGGGTATCTCTATGGGGAGATTTACCCAGGGTAATGTTTGAGGTAGGTAAGGGTATCGTTCTCCCGAGAACCAGACATGAAATCTAAATTAGATCAATACGCATATAAATAACGATTCATGAGGACATAAGCCATACGTAGTCTTTTCATGCAAATATACAACTACTATTACTGATCATAGCACCATACAAACATTCTTATAATGAGATCATTCACAGTTTATGAGCATATATGTCAGCATATAAATTTCAAGATGTAATATGAGAAAAAAACTTATCAGAAATAACTTCAGAAATGGGTGCAACTGCTGAGAGGGGTGCTCGTTTCCACCCAACCGTAGGCGTAGAGAATCCCAATGGATTTACCACTAGCCACCCCCGAGCTGAGACCACGATTCTCTGAGACTGCATCTCTCTGTTTTCTAGTGACCAGGAGCGAAGGTTGCAATCCTTCCTCTCTGTTATCACTCACTCTGCATGATGCCAGAGTTCCCCTCGCATCTGCCCTCTCAATCGCCTCTGCCATACGCCTTATCCTCTCGCGAGGTTGCATGTGGCGCAATTTCCCTTGCACTGATCAGGCCTGACGGCTCTACAGATGGGCGGTTCACCATCCCATCCCTCATCAAGCCATCCGCCTACCAGTCTGCGAGCCATTAATTTTTAGAGCCAGCGAGCCGCTTTTGGTTCTCCGGGCCAGTGGATTCCAAATACGGTATTAAATTATCGGTGAAAGTTAACGCCACCTTTTCAGGTTCCTTCCACCGCCATCGTGGTCTCTTTTTCTGCACATCCTCTCATCAACAGTCCTGCAATAAATTCAGAATGTTATTCACATTCATTGACCTCTTCCTCAAGGTCCATTTACATCACATATTCATATTTATGAGTTTGCCATAGTTCTTGGCCAGTCCATTTATATTTACAAGTTGGGGGAAACAAGGTGTTACAGGCTTCATTTCATGCCACACCCCATAGGAAACATTTTCTAGATTATGTTCAAGGTGATTTTGGACAGGTTTATTTGGGTGATGATGCACCATGCAAAATTGTTGGAATGTGAAAGGTAAAAATAAAGCAACGAAATGGAAACCAATGGTTGTTGAAAGAGGTAAGACATGTTCCAGATTTAAGGAA
>JZKD02S2376238.1:245561-270775 GCA_000966675.3 Picea glauca | reverse complement strand
TAATAGAAGCTTCCGCTTCTAGAAGGATCTTCCTCTAGATGCTTCTTTTTAGTATAAATAGGAGTCAAGGGTATGAGAACCCTAGCTTGGATATTATTGTAACAGAGTGCTGCTCTACTGGAGGTTTCCCCCTCGAAGAGGCCTGTGAACATTGCTATCTGATTCAAAGTGCTATTTATGTTGCTATTTCGTATATCGTTTATGTGTATTGTGAAGATTATGCTGGATATTTTACTGTTATTCTGTCATTTCTAGCATTTCATTTATGTTCTGCATATTTTATATATCTGGTATCTTGCAATGAGGGTCTGTGTGTTGTGGGAATAAGTGGCTCCTAGGATAAAGGATCCTTCCTATTGCTTTGTGCAATTTCCTTGTTGTCCTTGCCAAGCCTAGAATTCCCTTACCCAGTGGAGTTTAGTCCCATCTCGGGGGTGACCTACTACTGAGAGGGATGAGCAGTGCGGTCTAAGGATGGGAGGTTCGTGGAAGGTCTACACGTAGTTTCGGATTTACTCCAAATAAAATATAAGTATCAAAATTGTGTTTAATTATGTATTTTATGTATGTTGTTGTGATGCTTGTATTTCTTCATGTATTCCATTGCATGTATGAATTACTGTTAATTCCATTAATTTTGTATGTTAGCAGTAGTTATGTGATTACGCTGTGTTAAGTTATTTAACTTCATTTAAATGCATATATTTTATATAAGTTGTAAATTCTACATGGTAGCATTACCCAGTCTTTGGAGGGTCGGGGACATTACAATATGGTCTCAGAGCTTGTAAGGCTAAGAAATTGTTGTGTTGGTAGAATTGTCCTGCCTCTTGGTGGCCGAGGATGTTACAATATGGTATCAGAGCTTGCAAGGCGAAGAAATCATTGTGTTGGTAGCATTGCCCGACCTGATGGTGGTTGGGGATGTTACACTTCTAGTCATCAATTAAATCACAGGCTGACAAGAATATTCACTCTGATACCACTTTAATGTTCCCAAGTAGATTTTTAGGAACATAAATGAATATTTACTTATTTTTGTGAGTTGTTTGTGAGTGTTTTGCAGATTGTTCCCCCCAGGGTTACATTGGAGTTGTTTCCCATAGTTTCATAGCATATGGAAGATATATATGGACTATAATATATGAAAACAACAAGATACAAGAGAACAACACAATTGAATAGCCAAAAACTTCAAATCTTGTCTTTATTTATTTAGTAAGCCAACCTCCATACAAGAGATATATAGATCTGGAAGAATATAGTAGAAATGTAGAATTTATTGTTGAGGATGCCTCCTAGGTACGATAAAAAGAGTTGTGAGTGCTCCAAAAACCCCAATGGATGCACGTAAGTGTAAAAAATATCAATTTCTTCCCCTTCTTCAATTTGACACCCCAAACTGGCTGAGTTGTGCACTTCCTAGCTGTAGGGACCCTAGGTATTTCGGCCTCCTCTATTATAACCTCCAAAACCTAGAAAAATACTATATATATATATATCTAATGATGTAGAGCACATATGATGAGATCCTCCAGCTAAATTGTGATATCTAACCCTCCAACTCACTGAACCTCCAAGAGAAGATGCTCGCTCCTTCATAAATTCACCCAACCAAGAGAAATAATAAATATGCAAATAAAATCCCTCAAGAACTGATGCAAAAATGGAACTTTGATGATGGAAAACCATTCTAGATAGCGTTTGGATTCATATCTACCATCTCCTAGGAAAATCAAATACTTCTTCCTCCAACAGTGCACCCTACCTGCAAAAAAACTCTGAAACTGCGCTCTGCTTCCAAAAATCCCTCTAAGACTGATATGAAACTGAATAGAATGGTGAGGGTGGGATATTTCACCACCTTTACTAATATTGTATTAGGAGCAGAGGAATTATGCACCTCCTTTATGATCTCTAGGGTTTGTTTACTCAAAACCCTCAAAACGTCTAAGCTGTAGAGCTGAAGATGCAAATGAGAAAAATGTAATGAATGAGGAGTTACGCACCCTCCTCTCCCTTTTCTACCTCCATCCTCCAATTTTCACTTAAATTAATTAATTGACTTCTAAGGTTATTATTTTATGTCCTCATCTCAACCAATTATTGTTTTATTTTCTTTTTACCAAAGTCACTTTAATAATATGACCTTTACTCCTTAGTGACCACTTTTTGCACCTCTTATCCCCTTTTTCCTACGAGACAATAGTTTAGAGGGTAAAATAGACTACTAAATCCCTCAAGATCCTTATCAAGAAGAGAGGAACATTACATGGAGGGAGAATCCACAACAAGCAAAGAGAAACACGAGACAAAACTTTTCTATGTGCAAACTGAAATCAATGGAAAGTCAGTGTTAGCCATGGTGGATAGTGGGGAGACTCATAACTTCTTGACGGAAGACATGGTGCAGAGGCTTGGGTTGCAACCTGAACCGACACAAAAAAACTTCAAGACAGTCAGCACAGGTGTATAGAGGATTGTTGGTGTGGCTAAGGACATCTCATTGAAGCTTGGTGACTGGTGTGGAAAGGCGAGTTTCACCATTGTTCCTATGGATGATTTTGAATTTGTGTTGGGATGGGAGTTCATGAGGAAGGAAAATACAACATTGAGTCCTAACATGAAAATTTTGGCCATTTTATCAGGACAAACTCCATGTTTGATTCCTACCATAAGGAGGAAGGAAGGAGGCAAAAAAATGTATTCCTTGCAAATGGTTGTTGTGGATATCTAGAGCAAGAAACCTTATGGATATGAACTTGAAAAATGTGGGGTGATAGTTGGATAGTATAAAACAGATAAAAAAATGAAGCTCATGTCAGTGCAACGGAGGTTTGTCGATGTTGAAGAGACATTATGATATTTGGCTAAGACAATGGATGGCTTGGATGATTTATGTTTGAGAGTTGATGAGTGGAAGAAAAGGTAAAATGAAGTCACAAAGATGAATATGTTGAAGAAATTCATTAAATAGGAGAAGAGATCATTCATGGACCAAGAGGATGTGAGGGAGACACAACAACATTGGTGGAAGAGAACCAAGGAAGAGGTTGGTTCCTCCTCTAGCAAACTTGGACATGGTGAATGTTCGTATGACCCTGAGATAGAAAAATGGATGGAGGAGTGCGAAGGAAACATTGGGTCAAGTGTATGATTTCTTATGAAAATAATACATAAGTATGGTGACACTTCGCCAAAGACATTGGGAGAGATTGGAGATGAGGGAGATGAACCAACTAGCCATCCCCCTTCACCTTCAAACTAGAATGCGTCATGTTGGATCACTATCTTGGTGGGAGGCAGTGAGGCCAATGGGGAAACTTGAGGAGGTGCCTTGGTGAAAAATATTGAGAACACAGAGGGTGACTTCAAAGATTAGAGGAAACAAAGAGTTGTGTATGTGATGAGTTTGTAGACAAAAACAAATGTTTGAATTTGAAGATTTGAGTTCTTGAGGAAGAGGAGTGATGATTGGACTAGTTGTCCAATTAGCCAAAGTCACAAGGGGATCCAACACACAGAAGCATGGGAAGATGACCTGAAGTATGGAAGAAACAACAAGTTAGAGAGAAGCGACACTTCATAGACTCATGTAACTTCACAAGGGGAGTTTATCTTGACGACAACAGTTTAAGAGACAACAATTGTTGAGCAGGGAAAAGATCTAGAGACGGGGTAGATACCCCAGGGATATCGATAGATGTTGTTAGGGATGGAACAAATTGGAGTGGGGGAGGATGCAAGGTCTCCCACGACACCCTCCGATCACGTGTGCTCCATGGGAAGATTCGATGATGAAATTAAAAAAAAAAAACATTATGTTAAAAGACGAATCATTGAAAAGAATAGTAGTAAAATCCTTCAACAAATTCAAGATCGAAGGTAAGGTTTTGTTTTAAAATGAACAAGTCTTCCACTGACATGTAAATCCTTTCTCTAGTGAAGGAACAAGATTTGGGGTTTTCCAACAATTGTTTTTCTTCAATGAGTTTTCAATTCACACTAAGATTTTCATTAGACAAAAAATCTGAATTCAAGTTGAAAATAGAGTCTATATGAAAAAAGTAAAAGAAACTTGAATCGAGTTTCAAAACAAAATTATATCGAAACAATGAGAAACTTGAACTAAGATTCAAGTCATAATTTACATGAAAATTATTGGAAAGCTAAACAAAATTTACAAGAACTTGGGAGTGAGTTTGAAGAACATAGTATATATTGAGTAGGGTTTTCAAAAGATAATGGCAGTATGATTTGAGCCAATTGAGGTGGAACTTTAAAGAATTCATCCAGAGAGTAAGTTGATTTTGAGAAGAGAAGGATGGGTGATTTTGTTTTCTGAGAAATTTGATAACTACAACATAGAGGTCACAAGGGCAATGACCAAACAAATTGAAAAGAACAAGCAACAAAATATAGGGTTTGAGAGTATTGCCAAAATACATAGAACATGGTACTACAAAACAAGAAGACTAAATATTAATAGCATCCAGGATAAATTCTATGATTACGTGGAAAGAAAAGAAAAATAAGCTAGAGATCTATCCTCCTTGGTCAAACTACCTTCGCTGGTTATTGACCAAGATTTGGGAGAACCTTCTTCAGCTAGAAAAGCTCAACCAATAGCCATAGAAAATGAATCTTCTCCAAATTTTGACAAAATGGAAGAAAACATGCCAACTAAGTCTTTAGGGTCGTGAGAAGATCAAGTGCCACTTTCTACCCTACTTGCAATATCAAAAGTGAAAAATAAAAAGAGGTAGAATAGAAAGTTCAAGGGTAAAATTAAAGCCATGATGATTTTAGAGAGACATATAAAAGATGAGAATGCACTCTTGAAGGACACTAATGCTCAAAGAAGGGATGAGAATGAGAAATTAAAGGAAGAACTCAAAATATTAAAGAAATAAAATCGAGAGCTCATCCAAGGAAAAACTTAGACAACAAGCCATCTTTAAAAGAGGTACAAATAGAGGAAGCATGAGAAGCCAAACGTAGAAAATATAGAGGTAAAATCTACAAGAATACAACATAAGAGCGTTGATAATACCTCCACATCCAGTGTGGATGTATTTATTAAAGAAACAAGTGTCATCTAGAAAACTGAAGCAACAAAATTTTGTCATATTTTGATTGCATGAGGTTATGCAAAAGAATCGGTTTGGGGGAAAATGTCAATACTTTGTTTTGCTAGCTAAAAGGCTCTAGACGTATCACCGTTTTGACCCTATATCTTCCCTTTTTTCCATATTTTCCATTTATTTTGCCATAATAAAGACCATCCAATACATACTTAGGTAAATCTTTGTTTTATTTTTAATTCCAAAATCAATATTTTAAAATAGTTAAATTCATATTTTATCAATTTTTACCAGAAAAATTCAGTTCTTGTGATTCCTTGTTCATCGAGATATGTGTAGGCCTAGATGGGAGAAATAAACACTTGGTTTTTGTTCCATTCCTTCATGACATAGAGCATGTTCTCCTGGATGCACGAAATCGAGCCAGAAATGTGTCAGTCAACGCACGGTCAACTCAGGTACTAGGCAACAATTTTTACAATAGAAAAATTAGGAAATGATCTTCAAATGTGATTTTTGGACTGGCGAGGAAAAATTTGGAAATTCGAAGACATGGGTTTTGTGAAGAACATGCCCAATTAGATGATGATTAAGCAAATTTTCTATAGAATGCACTATTTGGGGTATTTGAAGGTTTTTTCTAAAGATGTAAAACCCATATTTTATGTGCGACCGACTTTTTGCAGGGATTTAAACTGCCCATCAAATCATGGAGGAAATCACTCATTTTTAGCTCGACCCAAATGCAAAGGAAATTTGTTTGTTGAGTCATCAATCTTTGGGAGATATTTGAGCCTAAGTAGTTTTTTGTCATTTTGTATAAATTCCCAAGAACTTGGCTGTAATAGGGGAATAGAATCAGAGTTCTAGTTTTGAATTTTGTTGAAGCTTTTGGTTTTCAAGAGACTCACTGAAGCTTTGCACTAGCTTATTTTATTAATATATGTAGCCAAGTTGAGTTTCTTCAGTTGATAGTTTCTAAGTGTGCAAGTTGAAGCTTGGAGGGCCCCCATTATTTGACTTGTGCACTCTCTTTCTTTCCTATGCATAACTATGGGTTTTTAAAGCTTATTGTTGGTAAAAATAACTATGTTTTATTCTTTATTTTTTTATTTAAATGTACAAATTAATCACTATGTATATGCATTTTTTTATTATTCTAGATATTTCTTTCAATTAACAACTAGATTTGCTTTCAAATTTCAAGTTTAATAATGCTTGATTAGTTAAAAGATTTAGGAGCCTAACAGAGTATTGTTGGAAGTCCTTGAGCCACCTAAGGGAGTGAGCCAAAGAAACTACAACTGACATTTCTACCAGTAGAGACACTAATGCATGCTTAATCAAACCATTTAGAATTGAATCGATTATGTTTTCTTTCTTTAAACTAGTTTTCCATTCAAGTATGTGTGCCTATAATTTCCTCCTTGATCAATAAGCTACATAAGTGAACAAAGCAATGTTGTGTGGGCCTTTCTCAAGGCATTTTTCACCTCACAACCTAATATTTTTCTTGTGTAAGATTTTGTAGTCTAGTTTGAGAAGATTAGTTACTTTCTTGTTGGATTGATTAATTAGAATTTTTCTTTACATTGCAATAGTTTAAGTAGAGATAGCATTTATTTTTTAAGATATATTTAATTCAAGTCTTTTCATTCCACATGTATATTAGAACCTTCTTTCAAAACATTTAATCTTACTAGTCGACATAGTACTATTGCAAAGAGACCACAACCATTGGAATATTTCACTTTGCAACCTGATTTTCTAACAATGGAACAATGATAACCTAAGGTTGAAAAAATTATATTTCATTTGAAGTTTTAAAGATTATGATAGATTGCACTTTCTAGATTTCAAAGAGTATTTGATGATCATCTTCAATTTTGGATTTCCTTCTCAATTTGTATTTTGAAGCTAATTCCCTCACATACAATGATTGTGCCTCACAAGTTTACAGACATCTAGATTGATAATTTAATGTCCTAATTTATGCAAGTAAATTAGACCAGCAATGGGGTGATAGTTGGAAAATCTAACACAGATAAAAAACTGAATCTCGTGTCAGTGGAACAAAGGCGCTTGTTGATGTTGAAGATATAGTCATACGTTTGGCCAAGACAGTGGATGGATTGGATGATTTCTATTTGAGATTTGATGAGTGGCAGGAAAGTTCAATGAAAGTCACAAAGATGAAGATGTCGAAATAGTTCATTGAACAAGAGGAGATACCATTCATGGACCAATAGGATGTGAGGAAGACACAACAACATTTGTGGAAGAGAACCAAGGAAGAGATTGGTTCCTCCTCTAGAAAACTTTGAATTGGTGAATGGTTGTATGACCCTCAACTAGAATGACTCATGGAGGAGTGCGAAGGAAAAATCTGTTCGAGTGTACCGCTACTTATGCACATAATTTATAAGTATGGTAACACTTCATCGAAGACATTTGGAGAGATTGGATATGAGGGAGATGGACCAACCATCCATCCCCCTTCACCTTAAAACTAGACCACAACATGTTAGCTCATTGTCTCGGTGGGAGGTAGTGAGGCCAATGGCATGCCTTAAGGAGGTGCCTTTCTAAAGATTGTTGAGAACGTAGAGGGTGAACTGACACATTAGACGAAACAAACAGTTTCATATGTGACGAGTTTGCAGAAAGAAACAAATGTTTGAACTTGAATATGTGAGTTCTTGAGGTAGAGGTGTGATGATTGGATTAGCTACCCAATCAGCCAAAGTCACAAGGGGATCCAATGCACAAAATCATTGGAAAACAGACCAAATTATGGAAGCAAAAAGTTAGACCGCAACGACACTTCATAGACTCATGTAAATTCATAAGGGGAGTTTGTCTCGATGAAAACAATTGAGGAGATAGTAGTCGTTGAGCGATGATGAGATTCAAAGATGGGGCAGAGACGCCATGGAGACAAATGGATGTCATTGGGGATGAAAACAAATTGGAGTAGGGGAGGATGCAAGGTCTCCCATGAAACCTACCAAGCGCACATACTCCTTGGGAAGATTCAATAATAGAACAAAAAAAGAGCACAGGGAAGAAGTGATTGTTTGGGAAAACGAAGATGTTTGGGTGTGAGAAGGAGCACATTTTGAACATGATGGTGACGTGCGACACCAAGGGGGAACACACCTTACTTGACTTAGAATTATTTATGGAGACTTGGGTTTCATTTGGGAAAGGGAGGGGAAACTTGGGATCCTACCCAAGGAGTGGTCACATCTACCCTTAGTAACATGGGCATGCCGAAGAGGTTGGACGACCCCATCAACACATCCATAAGGAGTCACAATGATTGACATGAGAAGAGAACACAATACAAGGGGCATACGCCCAAGGATGGGGTTCTCCAATCCAAAGAGATAGATGGTTGATGGGCGAGCGAGATTGGATGGGCACATTGGGTCCACGGAGGGGGCACAATGAGTTGGTTGAGTGTGGGTTCACAAAGCGATGTGACACACCTAAAAGACATGATGTTTCACACAAGTGACCCTTGGATTCCATATAAGAGCAAGGGCGCACAACCAAAGGAAGGCATAGAGCATTGCTAGAAAGAGATTTGGAGAGCAAGTTTGAAGAAAGTTTAAGGCAACAAACTGAGGTAAAGTTTCTAATATGGAAGAAAGGTATCCAAGAGTTGGATGCTTTGGGAGGTTTTATGGAAGTCTGGAAATGCAAGTCTATTGGAGGCATGTGTGAGGAAGAACCGAAATCTGTGTTATCTTAATGAAAGTATGCGGTAGCGAAGATAATACAAGTCTGCGGTTGTGGGCACGTCTGAGGTGCACCGTAGGTGGTTTTAGAGACAGTTGCAGCTGAGAGTCTTGGTGTGATGAATTTGTTCTTTAGTGTCTTGGTGAGGTGAGATAAGTCATTTGACATTGCCAAAGTTGTAAATTGATCTGGTAGTGCTCATATTGTAACTATTTTACAATAACAAAGACTTATCGAGGTGTTAGGTATGGTTTGTGTCGTCTTCACTATTTTTATTTTTGTCTTTGCTTGTTCCACAATTTTTCTCTTGGATTCTCATGTTCATGGATGTATGTTTAAATAATAATAAGTGTAAAATTGTTTTAACACTTGTTTAAATAAGCAAGAGTTGCACTAGAGTAGGAGTATGAGTATGTTCTAGGTGAACAAGCATAGTCTGGACCAAGTATTCTTGGTGTGCCAAGCATCCAAGTAAGACTTGTCGGAGTGTCGAACAACCTCAATAGGTGAACGATCGCAAGATCTGATCAGGCATCCTATGTAGTCGTGACAAATATGATGATATATGTCAAGTTGTAAGTTCCAACTATTTAGTCATTTGTCCACAATGTTTAGGCATGGCACGTTCTATCATATTTTTTCCTTCCCACCTCCTACCCTAACGTGCATAATTTACCATGTGTTCTTTGATTTAAGCTTCTCCCTCGCAAAGTTCTTTTTTCACTAAGCTAGAAGGTCCAACCATGGAAATAGAAATATCCCTTGTAGAGAAACAAAAGAGTGCCATTCCTTTCCCAGTTTTACAAAAGAGATGTCTTATGAAGGAGGAAAGTTCTATTCTTTTTGCAGTTATGAATTAAATGCTTTGACTAGGTCTTGTTGGTAGCAATGAAATTGGCCCTCACTTCCTAGCACCAATTAAATATGATATCTTGTAAGCATTTGATATGAAGTTGGTATACATCATTATTCAGAAAGAGAGAACATAACAAAGTAATATTTTTTTTTGTCCTATGTCCTGAACATGGCCTCTACAACATTCCTCTTTTGAAACAAACAAGGGGCGAGATGACAACTACCACGGGGTTAGGGTATGGCTTAATAGTGCTAGGCCCCACGCTATCCCTTTTCATTACACATTGCAAGAAAACCCTTCCTCATTTTGTTTTTTCTTACAAGTTAATTCTCTTTTCAATTTCAATAGATTTAATTGCCACAACTTTCCATTTTTCTAGCAATTATGTTGTGCTTCCCCTCAATTGTCTGGTATCATTTAAACATTAAAGAAAAATATTTTTAAGGTTAATAAATATTAGGAAACATATGAAAATTCAACAGTTTCAGAATAGTTAATGCTCAGTCTCCATGAATTCCATCACAGTTAGAACCTGTAGTGTATTATTTTTAAGGGTCCTATATTAAGATCGAGGGAATATATATGCAGTGCAAAGTGGAGTTGATGGGGTTAAACTAGTCTTCATAACCTTGATATATCATATACTAAAGAAAAAAAATGGAAAATTGTCAGACATTTAATTGGTGATTGGTCTAGTTTGAAGCATATTTCACATTCATGTAACTGCAATGTCAAAGAAATGATACTCATAGGCTAGCATTGAATGATTTTTTGTTGACTTAATGGATGTTAATTAGATAGTGTCTCTCAATGTGAGAACAACATAGTTTGCATTGTGCAATTGTTAGAAACTTAGAACGGTTACATGCCAGGCAGGCTCATAAATGGATTTAATTTTGAGAATTACAGGGTTTTAACTCATCAACATAAAATATCATCGACCTTCCAATGAAAGATAAATCATGGAAATCTCATTCAATGAATAAGGTAAAAGCCGACCGATACTTTATCCCATTGTTTTTAATATCTTTTCTTGATGACTTGCTTAAGGTTAATGGTTTTGTTTTGATTTTTTATGAAAATGAAATATGATATGGTTAAATTTCTAATGGATAAGGGATTGAAATCCAACCCTAAAGCTTACTTGTGTGTTTAAAATTACCTGTGTATTTAATGAGAGTAGGTTAGTGAGTTAAAGTTCTAAATATTAATTAGGTCACTTGTTAGATTCCTTATAATATTAAAACCCTAAACGCATGTTCTATGGGCTTAGTTTTATTTATCAATTTGCTTATTTTATTTATCCATTTACATATGGAGAGAGTATGCAATAGAATGTACCACCTATTTACTACATTATTAACAAGTATTTATTGTTTCTATGTGTATTTTTGTCAAGCCAATTAATTATGTTTCTATTTGTATTTTTGTTTGCTCACTGCATTGAGATTTTGCTTTTCATTAAATGATGAACTTGTAAATTAAAATTTGCTCTAAGGATGTTGTCTTTTTCTATATCTCTACACATCCAGACTCTCACCATGTTAGGATTTGAAATATTGTGTTACTTGTTAGGAGATTTGCATATATTTTCTTCCCAGGGAAACAGTATTTTCCTTGGCTATCGAAGGCTTACGTCATCCTTTTTTGTGTTTTCAAGAATTGCAAGTTTTTTCTTCCAGAGATACTTTGGATGATATCAATTATTGTAGTCTAAGGGATTTAAATTTTAGAGGGTTCTGTTGGCATTTGTTGTTGACTATCCTAACATGTTCTCAGAATTTATGCCATTAGATAGTTTATTAAGAGAACCATGATTGACATCCCTTCTTTGATGTATCTTTTTTGACTACTAAAATGATCCTTTTGTTGCATTTTTTCAACATTTTGTGGATTTTGTGTATTTGGGCATAAATCATATCTACTTATGTTTAACTATTGAAAAACAGACATTACAATTTCAAAATCCTTTTACTTCTTCTATATTTTTTCTAAAAACATAACCCGGATGTGCTAATATGCCACAAATATTAGGTTTCTGCGTGGCTATCCTATCCAAATTCTATGACTTTGACAACCCTTTTGTTATGTTACTTTTTATATTCTTCATACTGACAATATGGCATATTCGTGAATATTTAGTGATTGGATTTCCTTTTCTTGGTTGAGATTCAATATAGTTGTCATTTAAATAAATCTAGTCTTATATCATAAGCTCAATGTGTCACATGGGCGAGAATAATTCTTCTAAATAATTTTGCATTTGATTATCATTAAGTAAATTATATTTAACTCACTGGTTAGATTATTTATATTAACTCCACATTTTGGAGTTTGGTTTTTCATCTTTGAAAGGTAGCCGTTATTTTAACATAATTGAAAGATTGTGAGCTTCAAAATTTCATCGAATAGCCAGACGATTAACATAATATAGAAACCTATTTCCAAGAGAATTTACATAAAATAGAAACCTATTTCATAAGTTATTTTATTTTATTGCATACCATGGTCTATCTTCCTTTGAGAGATTTCCTGACCGGACAAGGCCATGCAATGAACTTGCAATAATGGGTTATCTATTTAATTGCATGAAATGAATGTTTCTAATTTTATTAAAGTTCTACATACAGATTTAATCGAATTGCTAGTTCGGACATTTAAGTTTTTATACCTGCACCCATTTAATTGTTTAAGTGCATGAAATAAATGTTTCTAATTTTAATTAAAATTTTACATACCTATTTAATCGAATTGCTAGTTTTAACATTTAACTTTTTATACCTGCGTAATAAAGAGGTTATACCCTAATCGATTAGGAGTGAAAGAACTTTGATTTTCAATTAGTTTTCGGTAGGACTTAAAGAACTTTGACTTTCAATTAGTTAGTTAGTTTTAGTTAGTTAGTTTGTATTGTAAAATATTTTTTTATAAAGTTTTTTAAAATTATAAAAAAATTATTTATTAAATTAAATATTATAGAAATTAAAAATTAATTTTGAAATTTTGAAAATGTGTTGTTTAGTTATTTTACAAAATGGTTTTTTTGGTGAGTTCATATAAATTTCTATTAATCACTATTTTTTATTATTTAAAATTCATTTCTGATTGCACAAATGAATTTAATATAGTGAAAACCAGTAAAACACTTCAAATATAATTACTTAATCATCCCAAAAAAATCAGCATAGAATGTTTAACCGAACATTCTACCATGTGCCAGGATAGAGTGCTGACCATAACGGTTACAAAGCTTCCCCGCCGGAGCCGAAGAAACCTAAGACTATAGAAATTAAAATTGCATAACTCCTTAGCTGTGTGTAGAGTTCGATATTTTTGGTATTTGTAGGGTTTCATTGCATGTTTTTTTTTTTTCATTTGGGCTTGAAAATATGTAATTCTATGGATCTATGTCAGCAACCAGCTGCTTTTGAATAAAGATTTTATAGGATGATGATGATAAAGATTTCTGCTACCTGTTACGGTAGAACAGGGCTATGTATCTTTAAGAAAACTCTCATTTTAAGTGTTTTCTTGGTTATCTCAATATAATTTCTGTCCATAATGTAATTTGCTAAAAGTTTTCATCTGGAATTTAAATTTAAAAGTTATTTTTATGCATTTGAAAATAAATTTATATTATTCCCCCCTGCATTGAATGGCCCCAGTACCTCATTTCCTTGAATATGTTCAAATGAGGATATGTTCCACACTACAAATAGATTAAAATATATAAAATATTTTTAAAAGCTACCTAAATATATATCTTTGTTGTCAGCAACTCTAATATTTAAAAAAAAAAAAACCCTAAAATTCCTCCATTAAAACATACGCATCCAAAGGATATAAATCCTCCTTTTCGTGCCATCATGGAAAGAAACCACATGCACATGATGGAATTGTTTCTCTATCCGGCAAAATCCTTCGTAGCATTCCGAACACAATAATCACTCACACCTCCCCTTTATTTCTCTGTGAATTGTCAATCATCCCACCACTGAGTTAATTAAGAGAGAAGGCATTTCTCTATACATTTATTTCTTTGGTTCTGCAAGCAACACGTGAAGATAGGTCTAAGAGTTTTGGCTTTCAAGCGGTATGATCATATGTAAAACAATTACAGACAAAAGTAGACAAAAGGTTGTGACACACCCGTGGGATATGAAACGTTATCTGGACAACCCTCCATGCACTAAGCAGACGCTCAAAAGAAAATCAGTTATGACATATCCTCCAGGTGTATGAAACGTTACCTAGAAGGTCCTCCATGGATGCACAACTAACTTCCAACTCTATGAACGATAGAACGTATAAATGTGCATAATTTGTTGGTGGGAGTCTTGGAGTATATGTACAGGTTATTGGATTCTGAACTGATTCGATTCCTCGATATACCCACGGCCATAGGCGTGATTATTTTATTTTAAATTTTTATTTGTATAGATTGGATTGGTCGCTACCATTGGGATGCTTATCAGATTTTTAATTTAAATTTTATTTGTACAGACGTGATTGTTGTTGTCTTTAGTTGTTATGCTATAATTTTTGTAGGGATATACAAAAATCTGCATGGACTGATCGAGACCCTTCACTTTTAAAAGAAAACTAAATTTGTTGCTCGCGATAGAATATTCGAGTTCTGGAACTTAGTTTGTTGAGTCCTCACATAGCGATCCTTTCATAAGTGAACTTTTAAAGGGCTCTGAGTGCTCTTATTTAATCAGGGAGATGAAATTTTGGGGATCACTGCCATAGTTGAAGTCACTGTCACAAAATTAAAATGATTCTCTTCCTAAACTTCTAAGGTTTTTGTGATTGCTAATTGAGTTCTTGATCGATGCCTTCTGTTTCACTTTTGATTTCGTTGATGAACTTTGTTCTTGTTTGCAATTTTGTTGGCGCATTTCTTGTATTTCTCTCCACCACAATTCCTTCTGCGAGTAAGGATGCACTTACGTCAGACCCTTCTTTAGTTTTTAAATTTAGATTTTCGAGTGTTGTAGTGGTTGATGTGATTCTCTAAACCTTGTTACCTTTAAATTTTATTTGATGTCTGGGAGTTCAGAGGGTGAAACAGGGTATCAATTGTATTCGGGGTGGATGCATTGGGTGTGATCTCCCTGTCATCTGGTGGTTAGGTGCTTCCTTGTGACTGTCATTTCTTGGGTTGATTGTGGACTTAAACATTCCATTTTTGCTTGGAGTTAATCTTGGGTAGATTCCTTTCACCTTTACCTTTTACTTGTTTGCGGCTATTTCAACGACATACTCTATGTTAAATTTTGTCTAAATTCTATAAAGATTTTCAATCAATGAAACTCCTTCATTGTCTAGAATTAACCACAACTTATCATAATCTTAGTGTCAGATCTAGGATCAGATTGAGTGTCGGATTAAGGTCTGGAATGAGTTCTGGATGGTTTTGTGTTCTTGGTCTTTAGAAGCTTAATAACTACTTTAATCTCCCTGTTCGTTGCCACACCAATGGAAACCTCTATATAAACTTACTGTCTTTTCTTTAAAATGCTTATCAATTGATGCATCATCTTTTGTTGCCTAATAAATTGGAAATCCTATGATTGTAAAATGAATCTCTACCTTTATCAGATTCCAACTCTGGTCTTTATTGAATCCTTTATTCACTGCATGTTGATTAAATTTTGTTTTATCATAAATTTTGTCATTTCAAGGTCTGGAACAAGTGTTGGATCAAGTTCCATATCAAGTGTGGGATTAGGTGCTAGAACAGGCACCAGATCAAGGGTTGAATTAGATTCCAGAACTGTGTTGGTTGAGAGATTTCCATGTTAGCCTTCTCATCTAGGTTCGGTTCTTTTAGTGGACCTGTTGTTTTAATCTTAAATCATTTATGAAGTGATTGATTCTTCTTTTAATCTTCTTATATAAAGTTATGTAAGCTTGCATGTGAAACCTTATTTGATTCTTAAATATGAGTGAGCTTCTTAGTTCCTTAAATGGTTATGTAAATGATTGAAATATTGATATATTACTTGTTATGACGAGATCAACTTATTGTATTTATACTTGGATGCGAAGGTTGGTGTAAATCTTTATATTGTCTTTATAATTCTTTGATCCCCCAAAATGAATCTCCTTGAAGATACCTTTCCAATAGGCTATCATATGCCTAAAACAGAGATCGTATGAAAAAGTTACAGCCCCAGGAAGTTAATGTACTAACTTACCCAAACATGGCCCACATGACTTTTGGCGCTTCATCTCCTAGGGTTAGGTTTTTGGATGTCTAGGGTTTTGGGCATTTCGGTTTATTGTAAAAAGGCCTTCAAAGCCTCATTTTAATGATATTCTTGTGAATGAGAGCAACCGTCACATCTCTTCTCAGAGATAAGCCACCACCATTCCAATAAGCTTGTTTCCGCTGCATTTTACAGTTTCATCTTATTTCCTTATTGAATAGAAAACCAATTTTACTGTATCTCTGTTATTTTGTGTTAAGTACTTATTAATAATCTGTATTCATTTCATTCCGCTCATAAAATCCGGATCAATGGTATCAGAGCAGTCTTCTCCTTGTCATATTAATGCATGTCCCCAACGAGGTCGAAGTACAAAGAGTTGGGTTTCGAGCTTGTTTCTCTTGAGGACAAAAGCTCTTGCATGCATAAGAAACCTCTCATGGTAGGAGAAAAGAAAGATGACGGGATAGGAGATCCTTTCAAATTGTTGATTGAGGAAGCCCTCACTCAACAAAGGAACGAGATGATGGATAGTTTCGCGCAAATCCTTCAGCGACTACCAACAGGTGACACATCTTCTTTGAGCTTAGATGCCACCCCCTTCAAGGTACAAAAAAACTTCAATATTCCTATATTTGAAGCTCAGATAGACGCATATGTTGTAGACAAGTGGTTGAATCTACTAGAAGGGTATTTTTCTATCCATAACTTTTTGAATAGAGAAAATATTACTTTTGTGCTCCTCAAAGCCGTTCCCCATGTCAAAGATTAGTGAGAAACATTCTGTGAGCAAAAGGAAATAGAGGAACCCTCATTATTTACAGTCACGACCACCTCAGAATCCTTCAAGGATTCTATTAAGGAAATATACTATCCTGTTGGAAGTTATGACGACTTGTATACCAAATGGACCACACTGCGGCAAGAAAGAGATCAAGCAGTGCCAGATTTCAAAAATATCTTCCATACCTTGCACACCAAGCTGGGTATCAAAGATTCAAAGGGACATATGGTGCTCAAGTATTGCAGTACTCTACATAGATTCATCCAGACCGAAATAGAATTTTTGTACATCTCATCCTTGGGCGCGACCTACCGATATGCTGTCAAAATTGAGCAGAAGCTCAAACAAAAGACACGGCAATTTGGGCCTGGGAACCCCTCACAACAAAAGCCAGGAAAGGGTAGCCCCAACCCACAGAACAAAGGACAGAGAAAAGATGGACAGTATCAAGACAACCAGTCCAAGTTGCAAGCAAAGAAGGACATTGGAAAGACAAAGAAAGATACTGGGAAGTGGTGCGACTTCCATAAGAGCCCTTGGCATAACACTGCTGACTGCCTCTCAAAGTAGTCGCTGGTGGCCAAAGTGAAAGCCTCTGAATCAGATGTGGGTTATGACTTTGAGCAAAAAACAGAAAGGGGAAGACGGATCATTGACGCAGAACCCAGTGCCACCGTTGCTACCACCAAGCTCTAGCCTAGTGAATCAAACGAGGCAGAAGAAGGAGAGCGCCTCTTCCATTTGCAGATGTGGGTAAAAGGCACCCCGCTGCACTTCATCGTTGATAGAGGTAGCCAGAAGAACCTCATCTCAGCAGAGGTCATCAAGGGACTAGCCCTGTCGACAACACCACACCCACAACCCTACACCATTGGATGGCTCTGCCAAGGAAGTGATCTCCGCGTCAGCCAGTAGTGCTGATTGTCGTACGAAATCAAGCCCTTCAAAGATGAGGTATTGTGTGATGTTGCACCTATCGAAGTTTGTGATGTTCTTTTGGGACAACCTTATTTATGGAAACGTCATGCTATATATGAGTCTAGGCCTCGTAGTGTTATTATTACTTTGAACATGAAATTATACAGGATACCCAAGGCAGTCCCACCTAGTGCTATTTCCTTGATCTCTGCTAAGAAATGTAGGAAGGTCATCTCTAAGACGGGAAGTTTGTCTTCTTCGTGGTTCACTCTTAGAATAAGAGAAAGATCACAACCACATCCAGGGTCTCTGTGGCCGACCTCTCCACACAATAGAAGCAAGTAGATAAGGTCGTAGAAGAATACTCAGATATATTCTCCTCACCTACCGAGGTACCTTTGCAATACCAAGTCAAGCACCCCATCGATCTAACCCCCGACGCATCGCTGCCCAATGGGCCAGTCTATCACCACTCTCTGTTAGAGAATGAGGAGATCAAGCGACAGAGCCAAGAACTTATCCACAAGGGGAAAATCCACCCCAGCTCATCACCTTGCGGGAGCCAAATCGTGATGGTACAAAAGAAAGATGGAGCCTGGTGACTCTGCATTGATTACCGGGCTCTGAAGAAAATCACAGTCAGAAACCGGTACCTGATTCCCCGAATTGACAACCTCCTTGATCAACTCATAGGGGCCAAATAATTTAGTAAGATTGATCTGAAGTCTGGATACCACTAAGTCCCGATAAAAAAAATAGATGTGTGGAAGACTACCTTCAAGTCAAAGGAAGGCATTTTTGAATGGTTGGTTATGCCCTTTGGTTTGAAAAATACGCCAGCCAATTTCATGAGGTTGATGGACGGTATCTTGTGACCATTCACCAATAATTTTGTAGTGGTGTATCTAGATGACATTCTAATTTACAGCAAGACTTGGGCTGAACACTTGCAACATATTCAACAGGTTTTGCACACCCTGCGACAACACAATCTATACGCCAACTTGGAAAAATGCTCCTTCGACATGGACAGGGTCCATTACCTAGGCTACATCATTGATTAGCATGGCGTACATGTGGATCCAACTAAGATCCAAGTCATCTGTGGCTGGCTAGCCCAAACCACATTCACTGAGCTTTAGATCTTCTTGAGCCTTGCCAATTTCTATCGTAAGTTCATGTTGGGATTCTCCCATATTGCATGAGCCCTTAGCTAAATAAACAAGGGTGGTGGTAAGGAGAAATTTGCGTGGGGCCGGTCCCAACAACAAGCGTTCGATGATTTTAAGCAACAATTGTGCTCAGTCCCAGTACTTTCACTCCCAGACCTGCAACAACCCTTTGAGATCGAGACAAATGCTTCAGATTATGTTGTGGGTGCCGTTCTCACTTAGCACGGTCACCCTGTGGCCTATCATAATGAGACACTATCAGATGTTGTCCGTAAGTACCCTAATTACGACAAAGAAATGTACTCCATTGTGCAAGTCTACTGCCAGTGGAGACACTTCATTCTTGGGAAGGAGACAGTCATCCACACTGATCATAAGACACTGCAGTTCATGCAGACACAAGGAAAATTGCAGAATGACTGCCATCAAAAGTGGCCCACATACTTGCAACAATTCCACCTCAACATCAAGTATAAAACAGGAAGCACCAATCACGTCGTTGATTGCCTCAGCAGACCGCCAGTCATGGCACTCACCATGGTGCTAGAATCTTGCGGCCATGAGACCTCTGGATGGCCCCAACTCTATGAGACAGACCCAGACTTCGCCACCGCCTACCAAATGTTGGGGGAAAACACAGTTGTCGATAATTTCCATCTTCAGGATGGGTTGTTATGTCATTTGGACCATATTTGTGTTCCATCAAGCGAGCGAGCGAAGTTGATCTGGGAAGCCCACTATAGTCAGGTGGTAGGACACTTCGGTGTTGAAAAGACAGTGGCAATGTTACAAAAACATTTCTACTGGATGAAACTTTGACAAGAGGTCAGCAAGTATATCAAGTCTTGCACTACCTGCGTGATTGCCAAATAGACCACTAAGAAATAGGGCATGTACACGCCTCTTACTACTCCTGACAGGCCATGGGAATCCATCTCAATGGACTACATGTCGGGCCTCCCATCCACCAAGTGGGGAAATGAATGTGTTTTTGTGGTTGTTGATCGCTTTTCTAAGATGGCGATTTTGGTTGCCTACAAGAAGAACATCACAGCAGAGGCCACTGCCAAGATCTTCTTTGAATGAGTCTGGGTACATTTTGGAATCCCACAAACCATTGTCTCAGATTGGGACAGTCGATTTCTCAACACATTTTGGTTAATCCTATGGTCACTGTTGGACACCAAGCTCACCAAATCCATGGCCTTCCACCCTCAGACAGATGGCCAAACCGAGGTCGTAAATCGAATGACTGTGCATATCCTTCGCATGTATAATTCACAACACCCTCTCACATTGGATGAGAGCCTTCCCTATGTCCATAATAACTACAACTAATCCCTACATAGCTCAATTGGCCACAACCCCTTTCAGGTGGGGTTGGGATTCCAACCATTGGGTCCCATAGCTATTGCACTTCCCTTGCGATCACCTCGACCGACTCATCTCTTGCTCCAACTGAAGATGACAAAGCCACTCGGTTCATTGAGAGGATCCAACACATCTGCCAACAAGTTCAGGATATCCTACATAAGTCCAATGACAAGTACAAACAAGTCCATGATCAACATCGGGTGCTACATAAGTTTCAGGTGGGCGGAAAAGTTTGGTTGCACTTGTAGAAAGAACGCCTTACAAGACCCCATTGAAAGATTCTCCCACTCCATTATGGGTTGTAAACCATCACTAAGGCCGTGGGGGATAATGCTTTTCATCTCAACATTCCTCCTTTCCTTGGCCTGCACCCAGTGTTCAACGTGGATCTCCTTCATCCTTATTTCCCACCATTATTGGACACCTCAGAAGTAGTAGAAAAATTGACACCAACAGAGCTCAACCCCGACTGCATACAATAGGAATCCAATGATTATATTGTGGACACATAGATCAAGGGTACTCAACAACAAAGGATTCATCTTTATCGAGTTGTCAAAGCAGGGCAGCTCGTGCACCAAGGCAAGTGGCTTACTCGGGGCCAAATTCAGCAGAAATTTCCTCATCTGATGGGGGACCTCAACGCAATGGAGACCATTGATTCCTAAGGAGGGATGATTGATCCAGGTGGATATCAGTGGCCACCCACCTTTTCCAGCTGGCTCAAAACAATTTTTTGGCAATTTACTATTTTTAGCAGTTTTAACTTTCAGGGCCATTTTGAGGGCCTAAATGAAGGTTTTTCAGGATCGATCTCCTCAATGATAGCCAAAGGAATGATTAAGCCCCCAAAATGACGACGATATATTTCCAACGAGATATCATACGCCTAAAATGGAGATCGCATGCAAAAGTTACGACCCCGGGAAGTTAATGTACTAACTTACCCAAACGGGGCCCACATGACATTTGGCGCTTCATCTCCTAGGGTTAGGTTTTTGGATGTCTAAGGTTTTTGGCATTCCTGTTTATTGTAAAAAGGCCTTCAGAGCCTCATTATAATGATCTTCTTGTGAATGAGCGCAACCGTCACATCTCTTCTCAGAGATAAGCTGCCACCATTCCAACAAGCTTGTTTCCGCTGCATTTTGCAGTTTCAACTTATTTCCTTATTGAATAGAAAACTAGTTTTACTGTATTTTTGTTATTTTGTGTTAAGTACCTATTAATAATCTGTATTCATTTTGTTCCACTCATAAAATCTGGATCAATTATACCTGGTAAATGATACTTGTTATATAAATTATACTTGTAAATTAGCCCTCGGTTGTTAAGTGGTTTATAATTTTTATCAGTTAAATCAACCCCCGGTTCTTAAGTGGTTTATAAGTTTTATCAATTAAATCAACCCCCGGTTGTTAAGTGGTAGTGGGTGATAAAAATAAATCTCTTATCTTAGTCTACTTATATTATTGTTAGAATGGATAGATAATAAAGGTCTTGAGTAATAATGTTGAATGTAATTATGATGATTATAATTAGATCTCTACCTGACACTAAGATTGTACCTATGTCATTGTGGATTTTGTCATTCTTTGTGTTTTTCCTTTTTTCACATTTGCACTTGAATACTGCTTGAAGGATTAGTTAAGTAAAAATAGATTAATCCATTACATCATGAAAAATTGATGGTTGAGTGGTTGATAATTCTAGTTGATTCTCGACTTATGATTGGATTAATGAGATTTAGACACCTCCTTGTTCCTCAGAACAATCATCAGTCCTGAGACCTTAAATGGTCAAAATCAATCGGATGAATCCTAGACTTAAGCGTTTATTATGTGTATTGGAGGTCTCAACCTTGCAGGATAGGTTGAGTGGGCAGTTTCCTTATGTTGTCTTCATGAGATATGGTTGATTGAATAATAGTGATGTTGTTTTCAGTTGATTGTGATAAGATTGATTGTGTACTTATTGATATGTGGTGATGCATGTCAGTTGTACTAACGTTTGTTTATAAAAAAAAATATTTACCTCTTTTGTACATCACTATTGTTATCATAATGGTGGGGACGTTATAGTCTCTAGCAATGTGTCAACTCTCCAATACCTAAAATGTCGTTTTCTTAGTAAACTGAACATCACTTACAATGATGTTAAGTTTTATCTACAACATGGTAACATCTAAAGTAGTTAGAGATTTTGTATAACTTAAATACAAAGAAGTAAGATCATATGAGATTATGTAACTTAAATGTATCAAGGATGATACATTTCCAATAGTTGAGGAGTTCTCTATGAATTGTCATCGAATAACCTACACACAGTGGCCCTATGTTCATTGTCTAATTTGAATAACATACTTTATTATGAATTGAATAAAATCCTTATTGTACAATGAACATGGGTATTTAACTTACACATGTTTTAGGGTCATATATTTGTGGAAAATATCTGATGGAATCGTTCCATTCAAGTTTTTTTTTTATTTTATAATCAATGACATAATGGTCGGTTAGGAAGGTAGCAACGTATGGTTACACCACAAAATTAAATTATACTTGGAAAAATAAGTATTAAAATATTTACAAGTAATTATAATTAAAAAGTCCCTTCATTTGGAACTATTGGATTCAAAACTGGAACTAATGGAATTATAGGAGTCGAACTAATGGAATTATAAGAGTCATGTAAGATTACTTAAAACTTGATGAATATTTTTCAATAAATATTTTTCAATATTTTTGGGAATAAGGTAATATAAATTTATAAGAAATTGTTATTTTTTTTTATTTAAAATTTATTTTTAATGTAGAAATGAATTCATCGTGATGAAAAACTCATAAAATATTAGGATTATACAAAAATAATCACTCAAATATATAAGTCTAAAAATAATTATTTTATAAAATATTTAAACTAAAATTAAATTAAATTATCAAAATTCATTAAATTATTAGAATTCATATCCCTACCAAAATCATACATAATTCATGACGTTATAAAGTGTATTTTTTCATAAAAACAAGGGTTTTGTTAGTTGTATTTCTTCTTACCAGTAACGAGCCTATGCAGCTTGCCCAACTCTTCCGAATGCACCAAGAAAACTACATACTATCAAAATCCTAAAATGAAGTTACCTTGCTCAACTTCGACTCAAATGAAAGCCCCGACATTAAGCCACAATGTGTATCTGGAACCGGGGTTTGTTTGTCTTGGTTAGCTATTATAGAAAATAACTTGGTGAATTCGTTGGAAATGCCACAATGAGCACGCATAGCTCCAATTGTAACGAGCATGCATGACTCCAGTTTGCGGAAAACATTAATTAATTTTTACTTGGTGAGTTTGTTGAAATACCAGAATGACCATGCATGGTTCCATATGTAACGACCATGCAAGGCACTAGTGGAGTTTTTTTTTTTTTAATGCGAAAATGTGGATTTTTTTATTTTTTTTTTTAATTTAAATGTGAAAATATGAAAGAAAAGAGGTTTAATCAGTAAACCATATTATGCACGGAAAAGAAGAGGTTTAATTCATGACGGGGTTTAATTACAAGTGTGTTTTCTGTAAGATTATCTTTTAGAGTAGGTTAAACATGTAGTTAACGAATCTGCTTTTCAGGCAAAAAAATGGATCTAAATCTTGTGAGATTTTCAAGGGTAGCCTGAATTTCACATGATCAAAGTTCCATGCATTTCATAACCATATCCTAGGGCTTTTGCCCCATTTTAAACTAACCTAAATGCTTAGAAAATCGACCATAATGTTAGATTGACCAGAAATTCAAAACTATTCCGCAAAAGAACCTACCAAAACAAACACTCTATAAAAAAAGATTGTTCCAGAGTTAGCTTACTCATATTTTTTCTTATTTTTTATTTTTCCAAATGTGTCTTTGTATTTTGTATCGGTGTTTCCATTTTGGGCCATTTTCATTATATATTGTTTTAGTAAAACAAAATTATATAAGATGTTTGATTAAAATGATTAAAAAATTAAAATTTATAAATTTAATTATATTAAACTTAGTTTAGAATGATTATTTTCTTATGATTTATTTGATGTATATTTCTAGAATTGTTTGATGTCTCTTTCTAGAATTGGCATGATTGATTTTTTTTTTTAAATAAAAATAAATCTTATTTCATTTTAATTTATTTAAGAATTTTATAATTGAAAATTTTTTAAAATATATAAAAATAATGTTTTGCATCAAAATTTTCATCAATAAAAAATGAAATTATTAGTTAAATTGTTTTTGTTAAATTTTTTTAAAAATTGCAATTAATTCATTTATTTAATAAAAAATAAAATTATTATTTAAATTGTTTTTATCAAATTTTGAAAAAAATTTCAATTAATTCATTTACTTAATAAAAAATGAAATTATTATTTAAATGGTTTTTATCAAATTTTGAAAAAAAATTACAATTAGTTCATTAACTTTTTTGGGGGTGCATAGGTAGGTTCATTCAAGACCATGAGTTCATGTTACTTAATCCAACAAAAATCTATAGAAACTGGCCCTTTCGGCACCACCTACATGCAGGTGAAGTCTCACCCGAGGTATTTTTATGGGAACTACAAGAACCAAGATTCTGCAGTGGTGAGGGAAAGATTGTAAACCCACTCTGTCATACCTATAGGATCCTCTCACACACTAGATCCTTGTTACCTTGAATTCGTTACTTAATTATATATGCACATAAACTCGTATTCATGTTATTTAATGGCTAAACATACAATCATGGTTACTATGCACTACTATATCATCAACACCATTAAAGATAAACATACAAACAACCTTAAAGATAAATATACATTCAGATTACAGACATGAATTAACATCCACAAGCACGGTTCTACATAGGGTTACCGTGGTTCACCCCACTCCAGGATACATCCACAAAATATCGACTTATTTATTATATTTAAGTGTCTTGGTTGCACTTTGTGCTACAATGGGTGCTTAGCATTCAATCCTCCTCACATCTATAGATTCTTTACAATGCTCTCTCTCTCTCTCTCTCTCTCTCTCTCTCTCTCTCTCTCTCTATATAT
>JZKD02S2376238.1:230953-245511 GCA_000966675.3 Picea glauca | reverse complement strand
ATATATATATATATATATATATATATATATATAACCACATATATGTGTCTCTTCAATCCCTCGAACTTGTGACACCCTTTATGTATTTATACATTATGATTAGAGCCTTTTTCCACCTCATTGTGAGTTGGCTACAACTCATGCTCGACTGGTTTTCCTAGATTTTGCACTAGTTGTTCTTTCTTGTCCCCCATATTCTCCTCTTTCCTCTCTCTTCTTTCTTGATCTTCTTCTTCCTTCGCCTTCTTATGTCTTTTCCTTGTTCCTTGTATCTTCTCATTGTTCCATCCCCAAACATGCCTGCCCAACATGCCCCCAACGCTCACATGTGGCTTGTCCCGAGCCACTTATGCCTATTGTATCGTGCTCCTCCATGCCTCATTAAATTTATAGAGGGTGTCCTTCGCTATCTGTATTACTGATGTTATTTTTGCTTCCTTGTTCAAGATTTCCTCCATCGTCTACACTGTCACAATAGTGAGTTTGGCCTTGGTGTCTTGTGCCACTAGTGTCGTAGTGCTTTGCGCAGTAGCTAGTTCTTCTAGTATCCCAAGGGCTTCGTCCTATAGTGGTTGTAATTTATACGTGATCTTCCTCTATTCTTCCTTCATCTGCTTCACTGCACTGTACAATTTCCTGTTAGCTAGGATTTTTTTCATTCTTTCTGCTAGTGGTAGAGTATTTACATGCTCATTGGCATGATGTGTTTGTTCCTACTTAGTCCTTATTTTCTCTTTCAGTGCTTGTAGCTCCGGGTTGGTAGTAAGCTCTATCCAAATGTGTGTGCCTTCATCACACATATTTATTCATTCATGTTCCAAGCTTTTGATCTTTGCCACCGATGTCTGAATCATCATTTCCCTTTGTTGTGTTTCCTATGGTGGTGTCCCTAGCAGTGTGTGTAGTTCCAACTCAGTGATATTGTTCCTAAGTCTCTTGATGACTGTGCTTACCTTGGATACCTACTCTTCTACTGTGGCCTCTACTATCAATGGTACTCTAGAGACTTCTTTGTATAGGTTCTGGATTGTTGCTTGTATTTTCTCTGGCAATCGTTCGACTTCATCATTTTCCTTCAAAACTTTATCGGTCTTTGCTTCTGCCTTGCCCTTCTCTTTCAAGTCTTTCTCGGCCCTGACTTGTTCCCCACTCTTCTCTTTCAAGGCTTTCTTCAACCTCACTCTTCTCTTTTACTACGAGTTCCACTTGTTGTTCTATTGCACACTTTTTTTGTACTATAGTGGCACATTTCTTCTGTAGTTTCTTCTTCTCAGCTTCTACTTTATCTAATTCATTGGTTGTAGTTTCTTCTCAAAGAAGTAGTTCCTACGTGATCCCTGTGTTCAAACACTGTAATAATTCCATAGGCATCTGTGACATGACTAGGTCCATGTGACTTAGTCCTTGTATCTTATCTTGTACTTCGGGGTTGGGTAACCCGAATGTCTCTATTGGGATATGGATCACTCTATTGGGATATGGATCACTCTACACTTTACTATCAATTGTGTTGATATTGTGTTTTGTACTTCCTATCTTATGCCTTCTTGGAATGTGCGAGATCCTTATGCAAGTGTCAGATCCTTATTGGTCCTACACCTTTGTTTGTAGTTCTTCCTGTTTCTTTGTGGTCTCTTCAAGGACTTCCTCCATGGAATCCCTTAGTCGGTAGTCAATTATGTCCATGTCGTCATATTCTAGTGTATATGGCTAGTGTATTTTGGGCCTTTTTCTTCTTCCACATAGATGGACCTGTGCTTTGGTCTTGTCGTTTCTTCCCTGTCTTAGGTGGGGGTTGTGGAGGTTGGTTTGTTGGTTTTGTTTCTAGTGCATCCTCCATGCCATTTAATTTTTTAGTTTCCTCTTCCCCATTGTCCAGAAGGTCCATCACTATATATGTGCATTGTGCCGCCTCGGTGTTCCTCTGTTCCATTGTTGCATCCCCTTGTGTTGGGACCTTCTAGTATGGTTCCCAATCCTGCATGACTAGTTGGATGTATTCTTCCGTTATCTTGTATTTTTTTGCACCCACTCCTCCCTTTGATCCTTCTTTCCTTTAATATACATGTGATGCTTGTCTGCATGAAACTTTACAATTGGTCCATATGCCTCGACCAACTGTGGTGACATGCGTGTTTGATTTCAAATACTCTGTCAAATTGTTTTAGCATAGAGAAATAATTATATGTTGTTGTCCATTTGTCTACTCTTGTTCGTTGAAACCCATAAATTATGGTAATTTTCTGCTATGTGTGGCTTCCTTCTCAGTCCTAAGAACTGGGTGTCCTCTAAATCTCCCCATGTTGTGAAGGAAATCAAAATTAGGAGCCATGGGTAGTGAAACTCCATTCCCTTATCTTGGGATTTTGTGCACTTGAGTAGGAATGGTTCCAAACTCATTGCAGTGCCTTATATATTTTTTTCTTCTGCAACTATTACCCCTGTTGGTACTTGATACTTCCTGGACTTTCGTAGTATCTTGCATGCTAACATCAGTGTTGTTATTTGAATGTTTTGGTTACATATAGTTGTCACATCTAGGTTGCACACCCCTCTAACTGTGTGAAACTTCACTCGCATAGCCTCTGACAGTTCTCTATCTTTATTTTTTTCTGTGAATAATAGAGCAGGGTCTTCCCCCTGTGTTGGAAGCCCAAATATTCTTTCTATCAAGTTCGTTTCAATAGAAATTGGCTTATCCATCCATATGTACCCCCCATGCACATAGGGTAAGAGTCATTTCATGCATGCATTGAATTCGTTACCACGTTCAAAGTGTGGGATGTCAAACAGGTTGAGTAGGCATGCTCGCTCCAATCTTCTGGCCCAAACCTTGGTTATTGGTATGCTCTATTGTGTAAGTGGATCTTCTTTGATTTCTAGGTATTAGTGGGGTGCAATTTCATGGAACTTCTCTATATCAATAATGTCATGGTATGCATATTTCAATTGGGGTACCTTCCCCAACATGTCTTCATCGATGATGAATTCCTCTAGTCCTTTGGAATGTCTGGGGTCACCAACGTATAATCTAGAGTCTTTGTAGTGTGATCAGTGGGGCGTCATCCTTTCTAAGTGATATGTATTCACGAGGAAACCTCGACTTTGATGAGGATGTGCCAGATATTTCTTCAATATCTGATTTAGTTGCTAGCACTCTGCCATGACTCCTCCTTGCTGTATATTTTAAACTTGTACAATTATTTATTGCAAACAAATTTTCAGTAAAAAAATAGAAAATATACAATGTAAAATACACACATTACATAGAGATTTTTTCCCTAGAAACCCAAACTGGGAAAATCAACATATTGTATATTCATTCACATCATACATTGTTTACAATACAATATACATATAGGATCCAATGACATCCAAAACCCTATCTCAACCCGTATTAGTCAACAACCCTAATTCCTTAACCAGAAATAGAAAACCATCGGTAAAAAACCATGTGCCGAAAAACCACCCAACATTGGACATGAAAATCAAGGCAATACAAAAAACGAGTAAAAAATGAGACATGTTTCCTGAGGTAAAAGCAATTCTCGACATGGTAGCTAGTCATGCAAAGAATATAACACATGCCCAATATTCTTCCACTTGTTGTTTTCTTTTCATACAGGGGGTCATAGGGTTACATAGTCAACAATCGAGGACAAAAATGCCCATTGATCCTCTACACCAAGAAAACTTCTCAGTGCTCACATGTTTTGTTAATGAATTTTCAACATTCTTCAAAGTTTCCACCTTCATCAACAACACTTTGTTTTCTTCAACCATGTCTCTCACAAAGTGATATTGAACACCAATATGCTTTGTCTTTAAATGATAAGTCGAGTTCTTCACTAGAAAAATTTCACTCTAATTGTCACAATCTATCCTTACAACTTGTTGTACTAACCCAATGCCTAAACACAATCTTTGTAACCATACCGCTTCCTTTCTTGCATGAGTGGTTGCAATCTATTCAGCTTTTGTAATTGAAAGTTCCACTACAAATTGTCTTTTTCTCATCCAATTGATTACTCCTCTAAACAGGTTAAACACATACCTGCTTGTATATCTCCTACAATCCATATCTCCAGCCCAGTCTGCATCCACAAAGACATGTATATCCAACACTTTTTTCAATCCCAGTCTTCTTTGGTATCACAATCCATAGTTATTATTTCCATGCAAATAACTGAAAACTTTATTGTTGTCCAAAGTTCTTTCCCTATTTTTCACATATACCTTCTCAAAACTCCCACTGCATGTGCAATGTTTTTTCTAGTACAGAACATTGCATAAGTCAAACTTCCAACTGCACTCGCATAAGGAACATGAGAAATTTCCTCCTCCTCTTCTTATGCCTTGGGACACTGATCCACATATAACTTTACACCTATAGGAACAAGGACCCTGACCGGTTTCATTTCTGCATATTAAACCTATGGAATAATGTGTTTGCATATTTTCTCTGATTTAACCAGAGTTTCCTATTTTTCCAATCTCTTTTAATTTCCATGCCCAAAATGAAATTCGCATCACCAAGATCCTTCATGTCAAATTTAGAGGACAACTAAGTTTTCACATACAAGATAATCTTCTTGTTGTTTCCTATCAGCAACATATCATCCACATACAAGGCCAAATAAATCAAATGATCACCAATTAATTTAAAATACACACAGTGATCCTCTTTGTTTCTTGTGAAGCCAAGTCCCATCATATAAGTATCAAATTTTTTATACCACGTCCTTGGTGATTGTTTTAAACCATACAGGGACTTTTTCATCTTGCATACTAGCTCCTTCTTTCCCTTCACTACAAAACCTTCTGGATACTTCATATAGATTTCTTCTTCCATATCCCCATGTAGGAATGTTGTCTTCATATCCATATTTTCTACTTCAAAATCAAACGCAACAACAACATATAACATAAATCTAATAGAAGTTAACTTGGCAACAGGAGAACAAATTTCACTAAAATCAATTCCCTCAACCTGGGAATAACCCTTTGATAGTAACCGAGCTTTGTATTTCTCCACTTTTCCTTCTACATTCAACTTATTTTTAAATACCCATTTGCTTCCAATGGGATTTATTTCAGTCAGCAACTCCACTATATCCCAAGCATTATTCTTATCCAAGGTTGTCATTTCTTCATCCATGGACTTTTTCTAGAGTTTTCCATTCTCTAAATCCACTTCCTCTCTAACAGTTCTAGGATCATCATCAGTAATAGACAAAGAAACATTTGAAAAAAAAATTAGATGGAGTATACCTTTCTGGTTTCCTTCTTTTCTGAACCGATTTACTCAATACTGGAGTATGAGGATATTCTTCTTCGGATTCATTTTCTTCTGTAGAGTCTGATTCATGATCCTTTAAATCAAACTTTATTTTCTCTGGTTCTTCCTTACTTGGTAGGACATCTTGTTTGACAACATATTTTATTTCTCTAAATACCACATATCAACTATACACAACCTTATTCGTTTATGGGTTCCAAATATTATAACCTTTAAGACCATCTTTATACCCAATAAAGATACACTTTTCAGCCTTCTTATCTAGCTTACTCCTATTTTCCTTTGGAACATGAACATAGGCCTCACAACCAAATACCTTGAGATGTGTGAGAGAAGTTTTATTACCGGTCCATACCTCTTGTGGAGTCTTATCATCTAGTGTAGACGAGGGTGATATGTTGACCAGGTAACATGCAGTACCCACTGCCTCTGCCCGAAATTCTTTCCCTAACCCGACACCATTGAGCATGCACCTTGCTTTTTCCATCAACGCCTTATTCATCCTTTTTGTAACTTTATTTTGCTGAGGTGTATATGGAGTAGTCTTATGCCTTTCTATACCACACTTCTTACAAAATTATTCAAATTCATTCCTGCAGAACACTCCACCATTATCTGTCCTCAACACCTTAATTCTTTTCTTTGTTTGATTTTCAATAAGAGACTTAAACTCTTTAAACATGTCAAAGACTTCATATTTATTTTTGAGGAAATATATCCAAGTATTCCTCGAGAAGTCATCTATAAATGAGACATGGTACACATATTTTCCCAATGATGGAACTGACACAGGTCCAAACAAATCACTGTGAACTAGCTGTAAAATTCCTTCTGCCCTCTTTGCACCAAAGGGGGATCTTACCCAGATCTCCTTACCATATACACAATGTTCACAAAAATAAAAATATAGACAATAGTCAAACATACTTTCAACCATACCTTTACTGTGTAGTAGTCAAAGACCCTTCTCTTCGATATGCCCCAGTCTTTGATGTCACAAGATAACCTTTTCTCCAGAGACTGTAGGATTTTTTTTGTCTTCAACTCCAATATCAGGAACAATGGAACTATTACAACCATAACTAATAATTATTCTTTGTAGCTTATAAAGAGTTCCAAACCAAACTCCCTTCAACAACACCATTTCTCCTCGAACCATCTTGAAGGTTTCCTTTTCAAATATTTGTTTAACCCTTGCATCGTCCATTTTTCTTATAAAAATTAAATCTCTGGCCAATCCTGGGGTGTGCAGAACACCAGGTAGTGGTCTAATCCTTTCATATATGAGCCTCAACTTGAATTTTCCTCGTCCTATGATTCTAGTTGTCGATTCATCACTACCTACATCATACCTTTCATATTCACAGAACCACTCCCTATGGGGAGTCATATGAAAGGATGCACCTGAGTCAACCAACCATACCTCATGATCTTTGTGTGTTCTTGTAGAATTCAAGTACACATCCCTTCCTTCATCCTTGGAGGTATTTTCTTCTGTAGAAGGAGATTCTTAATATCCCTTCTTTTTCTCAAATTTGGATCTACACTACTTCTTGTAGTTCCCCTCTTTTTCACATCTCCAACATACCTTTACAAAATTTCCAGGAGATTTAGTTCTACCCTTATACTTAGATATCCCACTTGTGGACTTAGACCTATTTCTTTCCTGGGAGCATCCTCTTGAAAATAATGCATATGTGCTTTTTCCTTCCATGTTCTTCTGTCTCATCTCCTCCGACAATAAGGATGAGGCCACTTCATCAAACTTCAAGGAAGTTGTATTAATACCTGTGGCCACATTGAGACTATCTGAGGAGTTTGGTAAAGAGAACAAAAAACTAATACACTTATCTTCATCTGAAATTTTAATCTCAATAGATACTAATTGAATTACCATAGTATTGAAGGTGTTCAAATTCTCTGCCACCGAGTCTCCATCTCTCATCCTTAGGTTATAGAACTTCTTTCTCAAGAATAGTTTATTTATTAGGTACTTAGACTGTTACAACTTCCCTAAATTATCTTATAAATCCTTGGATGTAGCTTCCTCTGACACATTCAATAATACTGAATCTAAGAGACACAGTCATATTGTGCTCTTCTCCTTCTGATCCAACTTTTTCCATTGATTTGCTGAAGTTTCTGAAGGTGCAGTACCTGGATCCACTGCGATCCATTGATCTTTGTCCACCACCCGATATTCCATATTGAGTTTCCACAGTTCAAAAATTTTTCCATTAAAATTAACGATCTCCATTTTCAGGAACTACTCACCATTTGTCTTCACCTGAAGAATCAATATCGTAGATTTCCCACTGTAACAAGGCTTATCACAGTCTCGAGCCAAACTCTTGACCATAAAGGGGTCCCCCTGAAGCCAACAAAGCTATGATACCAAATGTAGATTTTAACCTTGTACAATTATTTACTACAAACAAATTTTCAGTAAAAGAACAAAAAATATACAATGGAAAATACACACATTACACAAATATTTTTCCCCTGGAAACCCAAACCAGGAAAACAAACATATTCTATATTCATTCACATCATACACTTTTTACAATATAATATACATATAGGAGAAGTGACATCCAAAACCCTAACCCAATGACCTAGATTAGTCAACAACCCTAATTCCTTAACCAAAAATAGAAAACCATCGGCAAAAAACCATGTGCCGAAAAACCACCCAACAATGGACATGAAAATCGAGGCAACACGAAAAACAAGGAAAAAATGTGACACATTTCCTGAGGAAAACAAATTCTCGTGGGCATACCCAACACTTGGTACAAATTTTGTTTCTGTTATGGCTCTGGGTGGTTTTAGCACTAAGAATCACCCTCATATTGCAAGAGGATAAGTCCACTACCCATCAAAATATTTGTAAATGTAAATGAGTGATTAAAGGTCAAATGGACAACACTCAGAATAAGAATGTTTTAACTCAGAATTCTGGACTAGCATGTATAAATAAAATGCGGTATTGATTAACTCCGGTCAGTGGTTTGGGGTAAAATTGAATAGGAGGAAGACTTAGTAAGGATGGTGGAAAGGTTTTCTATTAACTTCAGGTCTTCAAGCAGCCAAGAGAAGAAAAACGCAGTCATAAGAACTCCTTGAACTTAAAGTTTATGAATACTGAAAAACATTCATAACAACATTATAATCAAACATTCATTATAATACAACCACAACATCTCATATGGAACATCCAATGATGAGTATTTCAGTATAAGAGGCAACAAGATGGTAAAATGAAACTGAATTCTATTAATCAAAATGTCTCAGGTCCAATACATAACCAGAGGAAAACTTAGTCAAAATATTGCAATTAGGGAGCCCTACTCAACCATCCGAACCTCTCTAATAATTAGAAGATGTATTTATAATCAAAAGAGGAAAGGAAACAACTAGAGGTGCGAGATGGCCTTCCTATCCTAGGATTCTCCAAAAAAACTACAATTCTAAAACATGTGCTAACAGATCTTAACAAACTGCTACAATTTAGGAGCCATGTTGGCAACCACTCCAACAAGAATTAAGTGGCATGTATTCTATCTTAGGCGCATTCTTCTTCAATGCCAAGTGTCCTCCATGTTAGACAACTGAGAGGGGTGGGGGGTGAATCAGTTGTTACTGTGCTTAAACAGTTATACCCATTTTAAACTCATTACAGAACACTCAATGATGATCACAATAATTTAGGGAAGTAAGCAATAGAGTATTCAATATCAATCACACACATGAAGTATACAGAAACAAATATTCCTGAGGAAACCCATAAAGGGAGAAAACCTCTTCTTCTTTGAATGATAGGCAGTCTTTTTATTTTCTGTACATCATATATATTTGAGCACCAACTCAATGTGAGTCTACCACCTTTGTTTTACAAGATGCAACTTGCTGAGAGCACCAACTCTCTGGTTTCTCTAGCACCCATTAGAAGAAAGCACCAACTCCCTGAGTGTTCCATCACCAAATGGATGGAAGCACCAACTTCCAGCCACATAGGCATGTTGGCATCCACTATTTGTTTTTTATTCTTATCACAATCAAAGTTCCCACAAAGAAATCATAGATTTCTGTAGCTACCATCACCTTTCATTTGTAAATATTTATGAGTTTCAAAACGATTATTGGGTTAAGCTTACCTTATTGAGTTTTCGTTTGCTTTTTCTTGTTTGTCTTGTTTTAAATTCATGACTGTAAGCATGAATTTAAATACAAAACTTGGACTTGGTTTCATATATTTTACCTTAGAAATATCATTTTAAAGGTACCCATATTTGTTTAAAACTCAAGAATTATGAATTTATTGATTAATACACTATCAAAATATTTGTGTATTATGGGTATCATGACTTCATTGGTTCTATAGTTCATTGTTGAAATGTTTGAATGCATAAGAACCTTGGTTAAATATTGATATTATTCTCATTAGTTCAATTGTCCTATCAACATTCATGTAAATTGGTACAGGCATGTTGTACCTGCATTTTCGTTTCACCTTGCTAGACCGAAACATTAATGAGATCATTTGTTATGTGTATGGGGTTTTTGTACTCTGTAGGGTTTGGAAATCATCGTAAGAAATGGTTTGGAGTTTTTACAAACCCTTTGGTTTTTGTTTTCCCTAATTCTCTTATCCGATTTATGCTAGCCCCCGGAATCTGCGATTTTCGTGCCATTACATTTTTCTTAGACCTGTCTCTTCTACTCGTCTGTTGGAAACCTAAACCTATCCCTTGTGATATCTGTTATATCCATGTCACAGTTGTAATGACACCCATGGTTCGTATTGAGCTGAATGAATGCCAATGTTTTCTATCCCAGATGACGCTATTGACGACCTGAAGGCTCATGGGTGGGATGTGTTTCTCAAGAATTTTGAAGGCTACAACCTCTCGATTGCTAAATCCTTTGCACAGACTTTCGACGGGTTCAGGGCCAAGGTTGGGGATATTCAATTGAAAATCACAGAGGATTTCATAAGCAGGGTGACAGGACTTCCATCAAAAGGAGAAAAATGGTTTAAGAATGCAAAGATGGATGGCATCCCATGGAGTTTATTCATGGTTTCCCACAAATCCACTTGTTGTACTAAAGGTATTCCCATTGCTTTGCTAAAATCTAGATGACACAGTCTCCTTTTAATTATGAAACAGTTTGTCACTTGTGAAGGCCGGTATGGGCTAGTGTTTCTGTACCACATCCATTTTCTTATGAATTTCATAGGGTTTGAGTTGGATATGCCTTTTTACCTGTTGATGAGTCTTTACAATATTTCTAAGCACTTTAAGCGATAGGGTATCAATTCAAGTTTGTTTCACCACAGACTCGTTAAAATTTTGTTGGTTTATCACCTATCGAAAATAGGTGACAATTGGGAGACATTTATGAGCAAAAATGGCTTCACACAGGTTGATGATATAGCCAACCCCCATTTAATTGTAAACCCTAATTTGGACAGACCAGTAACTGAAAGCCAGGTCGATAATTCAATTGATGGCTCCGAATTTATTGAACCAGTTTCTATTGTTGATGAAACCCCTGTGGATAAATAATTACCATGTATTTTTTCACCTAGACGATCTTTGGAATAGGTAATTATCGAATTAAAAGAAAAGGATCATCCTATGCCTATGAATGTATCTAATTTAAACGATAATGATACATCAACTGTGAAGAATTTCCATAAGGGAAAGAAACCACAGAGCACGGATTTAAATTTCAGGAATAAGAATGTTGGTCGTTTGATTTCTAGAAAAATAAGAAATTGAAAGACTAATCATTTGAGCTCGATCGATCCGATCGAGATCAATGATCAATGTTCATATCGAGAGATAGATGATTTCTTGGCTTCTAAAGACTAAAAAAATCAGTGTTCCAGTAAAGAGGTTGTTACCCATGTCAAACAGCATGACTTCATCTCTAATTTACCTCCTTGTCTCAAAGGAAAAGAAGGTTTTTCAGGTATCAATCATGACCTAGAACAAACCACATGGAAAAATGAAGCACTCATTGTCGATTGTGTTCCACGTCGATCTACCATTTCCCCTGTGCACTGCAACAACTGCCTCGACTGGATAGAGCATTATTATAGAGATATTTCACTCTTACAAGCCCAAGTTAAATTCTTGATTTCTCATAATTTTCTAATGGAATGAGAGAACCTTGAATTGAAGGCACACACAAAGAGGGAGAATAAATAATTCAAGAGAAGTGGGAATATAATCATTATGAACACAACCAGTTTCAAAGCAATTATAAATTCCAAACTATCAAACCCATCTTTGGTTAATTTCTAATGGTAATATGATTTTGTTTCGATTCGATTCAATTTTGTTATGGAAAATCGAAATAGGTAGATTTAAGTTTTGATTTCATTTGTTGAAAATAAGACTAGCTACAGAATCTATGATTACGTAGCCAGTCTCTTTTGAATAATAATTAGTAATTGTTTTTCTAACATCAAATCGGTTTTGCTATTTATAGGAAATGGAAGATTATGTTGTTGATTGCGTGGATCAAACACTTTGAATCATACGGTCAAATGTTCAGTAGTTTCTGCCTTTTTTTGTTTTATAAAACTTTGGTTTATTTTGGACAAACCAGCTCATGCATGAGTGGTTACTATTATCACTATTTTTGTAATATTATTTGATTTTGGGGGATTCAAATCTATCTTGTATGATATGAGCATTTGAATACTGAACTAGTTTAAATATTGTTCAGTCTTGGTAGTGAGAACATATTTTGATTTGGACAGATTATGGACATATAACTTTTGAAACTGAAATGGACAAGTCGTTCACTCCTTGGCTTTACACCAATGTGTCTCTTATCCATTATGTTTTGCCTTTATGAAATGTTAACGCATTTATACAACTTTAGTCTTATCATCGTACGATATTTTATATTTTTGTTCAACACTTAAATTTGGTCCATCATTTACAGTCCTATGTTAGATATGTGATCAATATTTCATTTAAATATCATGAAGTTATGTTGGATATTGGATGACATATAACATGAATTATTTATATTATGTTTCCTTTATTAAAAAGTGTTCATCATTATAAGATCACCAGGTCTATGTTTTTTTTATTTTTTTATTGTCATATTCCTGCTCCGAAAACACCTTTGAGCTTGTTTCTGGGAGTATCAACCCCAACCCGTGACAAGTTTTTCTCATAGGCAAGACAACTAGGAGTTTGAATTTCGTAGAGATATAAAATCATTAGTTGATTAATCTCAGGTTAGTTTACTCATATTCTATTTCATTTATTAGTTTATTTATCAACGAAATAAGAATAATTTAAATTGGCTTTGATTGTTATTTTGTTCTTATTTCAAATTTTGTTTTAATTAGTATTCTTTAGTTCTTTAGATTTTAAATATTAAACAAAAAATATAAAATGTATGTGATTTCTTTATCTACTTCATAAACACTTTCAATTACATCAATTTCACAAGATTTCCAGCAAAACTTGCAAATTGTATATACATTGTTCAAAACCATATGCACATATCCATACTTCTATGTTTTGATGTTTGTAAATCATTGAAATTACATTATTAGTATCATAGTTATATAGGTTAGTTTTATTTCTTTCATTTCTAGGAATCTAGTTGGATAACAGAGCCATTAAACCCGTCAGGTCATTTCATTCCAAGTGACTTGGGTTATTTAGACAACCTCGGTTCGGATTTGACCTTCCAGTTCACGGTGTGTCACTTATGCCCACCAGAAAATGGTGCTAGAAGGAGGGCCTTGAGAAATTGATGGCACATGGAGGTCACAAGACTCCTCCCCCACACACCCGCTCTCCTGTTGTAACACGTATTCGCTCAGACAATAACGTTACACTTGAAACAACAACTACCTCAAACAATAACCTTGATATTCTCGTTGAACGAGTGACACCAGTTCCTCAAGGGTTCGATGTCCAAGAAATTGTTCGCTAGTCACTCATAAGAATGGATAGTGCCTTAGCATGTATCAGACAACCTGACAGGCCACTTAATCAACCCCTTGACTTCACGGATATCCAACAACAACTTCAAGTCATTGGTCTACCAAAAAACCCTTTAGGGAGTAATACTACCAATCCTACTAAAACACCAATCCTTGGAGCCAAAGGATCTGGTATTTCGCCTTCCCCACCTAGTTCATCTCCATCCTCTTCGGGAGGAGAGTCTTTAGAAGAAGGTATTTCTTCATCAGAACCATCTCATCCTTTGACACCACCAATTCCCATATAAAACCAAAATAATCCTGCTAGACCTTGGCTTGATCAAGATGATGTGGTTGTACTCAGACCCAAACACCCATTACAAAAACACCCGGAGAAATGGCTGCCCAAATTTGTTCCAGATTCAAAGAAATCCATTGAGGATCACATCAAAAAAATTGTGTTGGCCATTAGACTCTAGATTTTTGAACATAAGGATGTAGTATGCAGATTATTTCCTTATGCTTTTGAGGGAAATGCCTCCACATGGTATTTTTCTCAACAAACCCAAACCATTGTCTCTAGGGACAAGTTTGAAACTTGTTTTCTTGAAAAATTCGGAGATGATAAATCTCTGGAAGTCTTGGTTATGGAACTCTCCGGCTTAAAAATGAATCCCAAGGAAAAGTGAAGGACTTTAACCAAATATTTTTTACATTAAAGAACAAAATCCCTACAGATTCAATGCCCACTGAAAGTTTAATCATTGCATATTATTCCAAAGCCTTGCACAATAAGATATCCATATGGGTCAAAAGGTCTAAAAAGAATACGTTGTTAGAAGCTTTTGAGGAAGAAAGTCAAATTGAGAAAGATATATTGAGCCTAAAAGACAATCTTAGTAGTGAAGTTGAAACAACCTCATCCTCTAAAAAAAACAATAGAAATTATCACTAGGCCTCCTCAAACTAAAACTCAACAAGAAACTTTAGACTTAGAGAGCTTGCAGAAATATTTCCAAAAACTGACTAATCAGGTCGTTGACTTGAAGAGATCAACCGAGGAGGCATACATAAGAAAAGGAATTTTTAAACCTCCTTTCATAAATCCTTTTCCTCCTAACCAGCCAAACTCGACCACAGAAGGTCTGAATTTCAGAAGTTTACTGTTGGAAGATTGGTTCTTGTCATTGATGTCAACCCTAGTCATGGGTTTTGGACCGCAAGATTGATGAAGGTATTTGGACATGAAGGAAAATGCACATGCAGATACAACACCCATGGATGGATAGTATACAT
>JZKD02S2376238.1:214748-230943 GCA_000966675.3 Picea glauca | reverse complement strand
CCGTCACATCTCTTCTCAGAGATAAGCTGCCACCATTCTAGCGAGTCTTTCACTCTGTATTTTTACAGTCTCTGTACATTTCTTTAATTAATAGAAATCGTGTATTACTGTATCTATGTGTTTATGGTTGCATGTCTGATATATTTCTGTTATATTACTGGATATACGCGATATCTCTGTGCATTTATTTATTATATCTCCGCTCTCATTTCGTGCCGAAAATAATCCGGATCATAGGAGGTTCTGAAGGGAATTTAGTCTTTAAAAGTGGGTTTTTGGGTTTATTAACTGAAGCGGTTGTCTCAAACGAGCCTCTCGCTCTTAAAAAAATTTTGATATTATTAACAGGCCTAAACAGCTTGCAACCCGGGTTCTGTCTGGTATGCTTTCTACTTGACGACAGTTTGTGTTTCAGTGGAGTCACCAAGTGAAAGATTTAAAAAGCCTTAAAACTGTGTGCACTCTATGTTCACTATCAAAGAGTAGCACTTATCAATGAAATAGTTGTCGTTTTCCCAGGGAAAAGATTTCGTAACTTCGGTCCCCGGCAACGGCGCCACAAAAATGTTGTTCTTGAGTCTGTACTTAAGGCTTAAAAGTACAGTGTCAAGGCATCCAAAAGTATGATAAAGGTTGATAAAGGATTACACTAACCTTCGGTATGGGAAACTAATGGAGATTTCTACGTTCTCGTTGTCTAGCTTCCAACTGTTCCTGGGTAGTAATATCTTGTTCAATGGATGCCCATGAACGTTCCAATTCCTCTCGGGTGTTCGCAGTTTTAAGGATTGTGTCAAAAATATTTAAAGCGATATGTATTTGATTAGATAGCCCGGGTTGAATATTAGGTTGAGTTGCTGCAGGGACAGTCATTGAGGAACAGTACCAGTATGGAAACGATTTAACGGGAGATTTCAATGTTGTTCAATTCGGTCGAAATAAAGAGAAACTTTTGCATGAAGAACAAAATAAAAATACAAACTGAAGGCCCTTTCCCGTAACTGCATTATTTTTAGTAAAACGATGTGGGGTGAGAGAAAAACGTTTAACTGAAGATAGTGTAAGGTTCCTGTTAATAGAAAACTCACACATACACAGAAGAAGAAACTAGTACAGAAATAATTGACATAGTGTAAAATATATGATCCTGTAAATGCAAATTGGTCTTACACCCACTGATAGTTGGTGCAGAGGAAAGACAAGAAACAATTACAGAATGATGAAATCCCTTCGCTATAGTAGTGGTTGTACTAAAGTATAGCGATATACATCAATTATGAAAAGTGAAATAAAAATGAAACAAGAAACATAATGAAACAAACTTGTAACACAGTGGCGACGGAATCGGGAATCTTCAACTTTTCTTGTATTAACTTCTTTAATGAAAAAACTCTATTACAGTCAATACCAAAAAGTCCAACCTGGTATTCTTCTTTCTGTTATCTATTTATACAAATTTTGCCTCTTGATTTAGAGGAGAGAAATCACTCCATCTGGCCTAATCTATTTTCAAAAAAGTGACAGGTGCTTGTTTTTGCGTGATTGGGTGCATATGATACATTTGTCCAAAAACTAGGATATAAGATGTGAAGGTTCCACTTGACATCTGGGAGAAGCGAAATCACTCCATCTCTCCTACTCTATTTTCAAAAAGTGCCAGGTTCTTGTCCTCGCATGGATTCGGTGTACATGATACATTTGTCCACGAACTGGGATACAAGCTGTGAAGGTTCCGCTTGACAGCTGGCTTCGGAAAAATAGCACTCTCGGGCTAGCTATGGAAGTTTATCACCCATTTGTGTATCAATGATACCAAGGGCACTGATTTGTGCGCTAGGTTGAATCAAATGTTCATCAACTTGAGCCATGCCTACCCTGTCCATCTTAGAGATTTTCGTCGAACCTCTCTCATTCTTCTCCCTCACGTCGAGGGAAATCTGATCTATATTCATCTGCCTTAGCATCTCTGAGTCACCTCTACTCTCCATTCCTAACATCTCACCATCTATAGCATTGAAGGTTTCTTCTAATGAATTGGTCACCTTCTGGTCATGTTCTTTGCTTAAGGTAATATTATGTTCCCAATCTTTTAACAAAATATTACCTCTAGTTTGTTCTGCGATGGTGAGTCCGGGAGAACCTCCTGAAAATCTGTTGTTAGTAACTATCATTGCCTCTTGAAAAGCGATCCGAGTAGCCTCTATGTTTCTTTCTTTGACAATTAGATTCTCAGAAATCCGATGCATAATTAGGCAATCTTCTCGAATCTCTCCCACTTTGTCTAGCAGACTTTGTTGCGCAGAGGAGATCCTGCTCCGAATATCGATCGCCCGGGATTTAAAAATATCGATGTCGATCACTTTTCTCTCAGCGACCTCTAACTGAGCCTGCAGCTCTGTGATCATACTCCTCTGCTGACCCGACTGTACCCGACCATCTCGGATCACTGAATGCGCTTGTTCCATCTTGGTTTTGAGGACTTCTATTTCTTTTTTATCGGCCAATCGGGCCAGTTCTATTTCTCCACTCGCCTGACTCTTAGCACTTTCTGTGGCCGAAGCTACTCGGGCTTCGAGAGTCTTGATCAGGCGATTCTTTCTTTTGAGTTGAGTTTTCAGCATCTCGATCGAGAATTGATTCACCGACGCATATGCTCCCAGCGTTCCTGCTATCTCTGTGGCGAATTCATCACTCTTTTTGTTCTTCCCATCGGTCATCACTTTGAATTTTTTGACAGTCGATCCTTCATCCTGGAAGAACTCACTTTTCACAACTGCTTTTCTCTTTTTTTCAAAGAAGAACTCATTGGGAGGAAGTTCTTCTGCTCTGATGGGCCTTAGTTCTTCACCGAAAATCCATCCTTCTATATTTCCTTGCATTGACTGCAAAGGAGTGACAGAAGTGATTGGTTCCCCGATTTGCTTCGCCGCCTTTCCTGGTGTGTCAAGTGAGTCTTGCTCCTTCGGAGGATCATAGGTCTTCATCTCTATCTCTCGATTCTGAGTCTTTGGCAGGTCTGTGTTTTTTACTTCCACCTCTGGACTATGTTCCTTGGGTGGGTCAGTAGTCCCTTCTTCTGTTTCGGGATTCTTTTCCTGCTCGGGATTCTTCTCCTGCTCGGGATTCTTATCCTGCTCCCCTTCCTGACATTTTTCAGGGTTAGAAGTTTTCCCCTCAGAACTTTCGGCCTCCTTCTCTTTATCCTTGGAAAGACCCAAACCTCCCAGCACAAAGGGGAGGCATCTTTTTCTATGCTCCTGAAACTTTAAAACAGAGGCCCTGTCTTCGGGTGCTAGAGATCTGATTCGAACTTGCACTTCCCCATAGGACCTCGCCCCTCGGAAAATATCATCTGAGGGCGAACACTCATGTTCAAACCTCTTTAATCCACAATTTCCCAAATGGGTGCTTACAATTCTCTGAGGATCATGCTTTTTGTACTCAATAGAGACCAAACTCAAGTCTTCTAAGGTTGCAGCCTCAACCTTAGCATGTCCAAAATCCAATAAATAATAAGAACCTAGCCGAACAGGGAAAAATGGCCATACCTTCTTCGATGATGCTTTGAGCTCTTTGCTCACTCCACCAATCACAGTTTGTCGGGCAATCTTGCGACATGCCATCTTGTCGGGGATGAACAGTGGTAGCGCAAATGGAGGAACAACAGCTCCGAAAACTCTGAAATAGGAGAACTCTGCTTCTATGTACCAGTCCACGATACTACTCAGATTTGCAGCAATGCTATCCGAGATGCGAGGTGGCGAATGACCAAAAATGGCGATGTGCAGGGGCACCATCACCCAGTTGAAAATCTCATAAATAAATTTATTTTCTTTATTTTCCCACAATTTGTCGTGGTACTCATGCACAATTTTTTCTTGGGTTGGACTCCAAGCCCAATTCATCAAAGGGAAAGGTGTCATGGAGCATATCGCGTCCATGATATACGCAGACATGAAGAATGAGGATGGTCTCCCAGCTTCCTTTTGCTCCTGATACTCTGTGACCCTATTGAACAAACTGTCGGAGAGTATCCTCGCCCAATTAAATGGGGAACCTTCCGCTACCCGAAAGATGAGAGGTACCCACTGGATGTAAAAATGCGCGGTATCCTCCCTTCCGAAAAGTCGGCATGTCATCATCGCCACATACATATACTGTGGTTCCAGCGAAGAAATTGAATACACGCCTTTTTCATTCGCTCTGAATGTCGCGGAGCGCGAAACCCAATCTTTTATCAAACTAGGCATGGTTTTTTCATATTCTTCGCACTCCTTCTTTTTGAATTCCTCCAGGAATTCAGTGCCATATGTGTATTCCGAAGTTGCTCAGAGATTATACATAGATTGGATATGCTCTGGTCTGAAAGTCCCGACCGTGGTCCGTTGGTCATTTATGATAGTTCTGGTGTGCAGGTCTATGTGATCCAACACCCATCGAATCATGTCATAGTATGGGAGCAATCGTGGTCTGGTTGCAACCAGGTGCATACCAGATTGAACAACTATCTTGTATTTAGTGTTCAGGTCGTCTTTTTCGTTATTATCATCGTCGGATTCTGAATAGTTCACCAACTCAAATTGTAGAATATCTGAAACAAACGACCAGCAGGGTACTGAGCTGCTAGTCCGAGGTGAAGTATCTGAGACGTTGTCTAAACCCTGCGCTGCAACCTCGACATTCGCTTTCGCTGCTCTCCTTGGAGCCATTGCTGAAGCTTTCTTTTTCGCTCTTCTGCAATAGACCTGTGTATACATGCAGAAATGAGTTCCCTCGGAGAAAGGTGAGCTCTGTGTGCTTATGAGAAATGTTTAAAATAGAATGAAACTCTCGTATATATTTGAAAACCCTGTACCTTTTGAAATAACTCTGTCAAATCGCAAATAAAACCAAATTTATTGTATAAATCCGATCTTATTTATTCGTGGATTTACCTTAATTCTTCATTAATGTCATCAAGGTTCGGTGGATTGAGAGCAAGTATCTACCTCGTCAAGTGTGCAAACCTCGATGTGCGGGACGTATCTCATTTTAATTAAAAATTTTCAAATCTTAACGACTTAAATAATTTTCTCGCTTTTCGCTGCATCGTGAATTTCCTTTTCACATCTTGACTCTTCAATTCGCGAGACCGCGAGTGACGATTTTACCTTAATTAACAGTAACCATGATTTGGCACATCCTTAATTATATAATTGATTTACTCGCCATATCGCGACCCGGGAATTCGAAGACAGACTTTTGGGAGAAAGATATGACGAGCCGCGATATCGCGATGTGGCGATAATTAAGGCTCGAATTATGAGAAGGAAATCTTAGATTAGGCAGCTAATTAATCTCGCTATAATCATGTCGTAACTTCATGAATCGGGGTTTGGGAGACCTTAACCTTATGAAAGAAAGTGTCGAGTGGCGAAGTGCCGAGAACCAAATTTAATCATGGTTAGTTTTTTTACCCTTAGTCTCTGACCAAGGTTATCACAAAGTTATCGTGCTCTCGGCCATCAGGGCTGCAAGAACAAAAACTTGGGTCTGACGGATGCCGAGGCGCGAAACCCCGACGACATCTAATCATGGGTTAAAGGTTTTACCCTAGTTAATGCCTTGGGTGAAAATTAAAAATGAGTTCGCAGTTTCGCGACTCGAGACTTGTGAATTCAAAAATTAAAGTGTCTGACTTGCGAGACCCTGAAACAAAACAAAAGAGCGAACATATTTGCGAGAATGTATCTGTTTTGAAAGTAGAAAAAGAATTTATGTTCAGGCGACAAGATTTCAGAGTTTTGAGATATCCGAAGAAAAAAGAAAGTCAACTTAGATTTCAAGTTTCAAAAAATTGGAAATTTTTTGGAAGGTAAAAAACCAGGGCGGCTCCAACACTATGCATCGTTGGGTCAGAGTCTCATACAACATCAGTTTCATCTCCGCTTCCTTTGAGTAACCACAACCCTTAATAATATTGCGCAATTGTAAAATTTAACTAGTAACTCTTTTCTAGGGCTCTATTACACCAAAATTTAGCTAGGCTAGCGCTTTGGAATAGGTAGAGAAATACACTCTCCAAAGCATAAAAAACACAATATCATCTTGTGTTAAGGAGTGTCAAATTCCATTTACAACATTTTTTCCTGGGAAGCCCTTCTCACACAAGGGTCAAACACGAGGTCGCATTGATATTGACAGAGTCACTCACCCTGCTTTGTTGATATCGGTGTAGAGATTGCATGTATTACGAGGGTCACTTGGAGGTATACCCACAATGATGAGTGGAAGCCTCTTGAGGTGATTTCGGGCTAGATACCCTACCCTTGCGTGTGGATCGGATTGTCAACTGTCCCCCCAGGATTTATTGTTGTCGGTGGTAACCTTAGTAGCCTATATTTCTAGGGTCTTACACAAGGTGATTGTGAAGGGGCAAGTCTTCACGGTACCTGGAATCAACGTTGGACAAACTCACTCGAGCTCCTTGGAGGGTATACCCACGATTATGTGTGGGAGATTGCACCAGGGTGTAAGTCTGTTAAGCAGGTCATCAGCGTAACTTTTCCACCCTAGCCCTGCCCCTTCTCGTCTCATTGTTGTGACATTGGATTTCATCACCAACTAGTGACTTCGGAATTAGAAGGTCTTATTTGCTTGGTATTGTTTCCTATATTTTGTTTACTAGCGCGTGTTGTTTGTTTACCCAAGTTGACCATACGATTTTCTTCGTAAGTTTGTAACTCATTCACAATAGATCCTCCACGTCGTTCACGTAGAATGCAAGGTTTATCTCTAGAGCATCTGAAAGGTTCTCAACCCCTTCCTACAAGCTCAACTGAGGGCTCTCCTCAGCAGAGCGAATTCCAAGATGTTACCACGCCACAAGTGGAACGAACTGACTCTCTAGAAAATTTCTGAATTACCAATACTCGAGAATACTTTCGACTTCACCTCGATTCTGAGCGATAGTTTATGCGACTGAATTCTTCCGGAGACTTAGTTGTTGTGTCTTCTAGATCATCGGTTGGACCCTTTCCAGGAATAGAAGGTCAAGATCATTTTTGGTCTACGGGCATTTTTAGACAGGACCTTTTTGGTGCAGGATCAGGCATTGAAACCATCATCTCACCTGTGCTTTCCAAAACCTTTAATCCAAAGACAATACTGTTTACTACTGCCTATTATTTTCCTGGTATGGACGCCCCACGATCTGACCACATCTTGACCATCCCTATAGAAATGGCCCATCACACAGATACTACGAGTATTCACACCGGGATTATCGTGGTTAGCCAAGCCCCCATTGACACACCACGTACGCCCAGTGTCACCCCAACACTACCAACCAGATACCATGCTTTGAATGCTTCCGTTCCCACTCCTATGCAAACCCCATCAGGCTCTCCTGGTGGTCCTTCTTCTTCTGGGCACTCTCTTCCTAGTTTTATTTCGACACTCCCTCAACCTCCTTTTGGAAGACCTTTCTCATCCTCCACTGACAGTCTTAATCCTAGTGGCACTATTCCATCATTCACACCAAATTACCAGATTCCCTTTGGTGGACAATTTCACCAAGGAGGTATGACTCAACCCCCTCTCAGCGGACAAATTACTATTGGAACGCAAATCCTAATTGGAACACAACCCCCAATTGGAACACTGCCCCAAATTGGAACTCTACCCCCAATTGGAACACCACCTCCAATAGGAGGACAGACCCAACCTTATGGACAAAACATACCTCCATCCTTGGCCCAGTATTGGAATCATCTGATACAATATACTCCTCAATTGACTGGGGGGCAGGAGCTTCCAGCTACATCCGTGATATCCCCTAGTATAGGCCAACCATATCCCGGTACATCCAATCCTATTTGGGGCTCAAATGCTCAAACTCACGTCCCTGTTCAAGGATACAATCCCATGAGCTACTATCCTCTCCAACCACCACTGAATCTGCTTGGGTCTTCACATTATATGCAGACTGCTTATGGTCCTACTAGTTTGCTGACGGGGCTTCCTCCCCAAAGCCACCAATACCCACATGTGAATCGACAGTTACCCTTCTTGGCCACTTTGGATCTTTCGGATTTGTCAAGGATTTTAAATGATCCAATTCATCACTCTCCCCAATGGCCTGCTATACCATCCAAGCTACCATCGGACATCCCTAAATTTGACAACAAAGCAGGAGAGGACCCGAACAATCACGTCATGACTTTTCACCTCTGTTGCTCATACAACTCATTGATGGATGACTCTATTTGTTTACGTCTTTTTCAACGAACCCTCACAGGTTCTGTTGTGAAGTGGTATATAGAATTACCACAAGGTTTCTTCACTGACTTCAACACCCTAGCTATGGCTTTCCTCACCCACTACCAGTTACCAATCCATTATAAAACAGGGACCGAGATTTTGAGTTCTTTCAAACAAAACAAAGCCACTCATATATCCGATCACATTCATGAGTGGCGACGGAGACGACGTCTCATCAAACTCAAAGTCCCCGATCAGTTGCTGGTAGAGTGGTTCACAAAATCATTTGTGAATGACATCGATCGTGACATCGCCATGGGTGGAGTGGTCACGAAAGAGCAGGCCATAAGTCATGCTCAATACCTTGACCTCGTTTACTCACAAATGGGTACCCTTTACGACTTACTACCTGACACACCTCGTCCTTCCACTTCCGCCACTTCAACTACTCTAGCTACTTCTCATGCAGTCAATGGTGTGATTGGCACTTTCCATGCCCAACCACATTCCTCCTCAAGCACCAACCCAAACCTGCTTCTTCTAATGTTCAAAATGCTCCGTCTCCTGCCCCTCCCACCGACAAGAATTCTGAGGTAAATGCAGTTCAATCTACCCCAGCCGGTAAAAACAAATCCAAAAAGGGAAGGGGTAAGAATAAGGAGGACAAAAATACTTCTCAAGCAGAGAGAACCAAAACTCCACCTTTGACAATAGGGATAAGCGCAAACCTTGATACCCTTGTCTTATCTGTGGTGATGATCACTACACAAAGGATTGTCCATGACGCGCCGAGGTCGCTAAGTTCCTTCAAGGAGCCCCAAAACCACCTGCTCCAACCATTTTGTCCCAACCCTTCCCGTCTCAACAACAGGCTCAATTGGTCATTCATGACCAACCCTCACCTTCTACTACATCCTATGTATTGCTATGTACTGGTGATTCAAAGCAGAATGGCATTGCACTCACCACTTGAGCCAAATATTATTCTCCCTCTAAAGAGAAGGTTGATGACCTACCTCCTTCATTGGTACAACCCTCTCCCGCGACTCCACCTACCAACGGTCCTCTTCATCTCGAACGACCGAGCCTCGACACAGTTCTTCGACCCCCCCCAAAGGGCATCATTCAAAAATAGGATTTCAATCCTCATGCTCATGCTGCCTAGAGCTACAGCATTGTTGAAGTTCTAGCCCAAGCACCTTTTGCGATGTCAGCCCTCGAAGTCCTTCAAAATTGTCCCACACAATGGAAGGCACTGTTGAAAGCTATTGGTGGAATGAACCCGACAGATACAAATTTAATAATTTTTGACTTGGAAGATCACATTCCAAGGTTACCCCCTCAACTCGCGTTCCAGATCCAAGTGATTGTCTCTAACAAAAACATTTTCCAAACCATTATTGATGAGGGTGCCTCGACGTGTGTCATGTCTCTTACTTGCTGGAAAGCCATTGGCTCTCCCTCTTTGAATGAATCCCAGAACACTCTCAAAGCCTTCAATGGATCTGGTTTTAAGCCCTATGGTGTCCTTCCTTCCTTGCCCATCACGTTAGAAGGAAAAATGGTCCAAGTTGAAGTGGAAGTATTTGACGCTCCCCTTGATTACAATCTTCTGCTTGGTCGTAGCTGGATCGATTCCATGCACGCAGTTGTGTCCACCCTTTTTCATGTGGTACGTTTCCCACATCAAGGGAAGGTAGTCACCGTCGACCAATTAGCCTTCTTTAACTCCGATACCCATACTGGCAATGTATCGTTCATCGCTAAAACCCCACCGGTTTATGAGAACGTCAATGTAGGTCTTCTCAAAGATTCTTCGTTAATGGGTACTTTCCCCATTCCACCACCCGATGTTCCACGCTCATCCGTTGCTTCAATCAACATGAACTCTACCTTGATTCACGGAATTCCTACATCTCACAACCCATGGATGGTACCTAACCCTGGAGATCATCTTCAATATGGTGACGCAATGTCGTTAAGTTCGGTCAAATCTGCCTATCAGGCCATTCAATTGGAAACCCCTTCTACTCCCTCTCTTGGTGAGTTATCTCCAGATCCCTTCCATGTCATTTTTCCCACAAACGAGATGATCATGTCTATCATGGAGGGCACCCCTTGGGACGATGGACATCATCATTCTGTCCTCTTCCTAGAGAAACATACCATTGAGAACTACCAACATATCTCGACCCCGTCGACCGTTGTCATCATCTCAACCATTCCCGAGTCCACACACGATGTGTTTTCTGAAGGGAACTTAAGAAATATCTCGCCCACTATTCCCCTCGACATATCCATCAAACCTGGAATTGTTGAAAATGTCCATATCAGAGCTTTGTGTTCCCCTGATGAAATCGTCACCTACACATCCCTTTTCAAAGAGTTTCGTGACATCTTCGCCTGGAGCTATGAAGAAATGCTAGGTATTGACCCTGACATTGTGATACATGAGATCAAGACATACCCCGACACTAAACCCATCTGGAAACGCCTTCATCCAGTTCACCCACATAAAGCGGATACTATCAAGCTCGAAGTCGAGAAACTTCTCAAAGCTGACTTTATTTACCCGATCGCCCTCACTGACTGGGTTTCCAATCTTGTCCCGATCGACAAGAAACAAGGCACAATCCGTGTAGGCGCTGATTATAGGGATATCAACAAAGCTTGTCCCAAAGACAACTTTCCTACCCCCTTCGTCGATCAGATTGTCGACGATTGTGTCAGAAGTGAAATCTTCTCTCTGATGGATGGTTTCTATGGGTATAATCAAATTAACATTGTTCCCGAGGATCAACATGACTGCTTTTATTTGTCCTTGGGGCACTTTTGCCTATTGAAAACTCCCCTTCGGTCTCAAGAACGCTGGTGCAACTTTTCAACGCGCTCTGTCTTATGCTTTCCATGATATCAAGCACATTGTGCAACCATATCTGGATGATTTACCCGCTCACTCCATGTGCCAAGTCGATCATCCAACCCACCTCCGAGCCATTTTCGTCCACTGTCAGTTTTACCGTATACGTTTGAATCCTCATAAGTGTGTTTTCTGCGTGGAATCCGGCCGAATTCTAGGCTTTATTGTTTCGCGTCAAGGGATTAGGGTGGATCCTTTAAAGGTTGATGCGATCCTTAATCTCCCTCCTCCTTCTACACTTCGCCAGTTACAAAGTTTACAGGGGAAAGCAAACTTTCTTCGTCGTTTTATCCCAAACTATGCCGAGATAACTCATGGATTTACGCGGCTCCTAAAAAAGGGGTTTGAGTTCGTATGGGATACCATCGCAAACAACGCCTTCGAAGCTTTGAAATTTTCCCTAACACGTGCTCCACTTCTCTTTCCCCTCAATTACAGTTGCGATTATTTCCTCTACCTTGCAGCCTCGGATTACACCATTGGTATGGTTCTCGTCCAAGAGGATGATGCTAACGACGAACATGTTATCTATTACTTGAGTCGAAGTCTAACGCCTACCGAAACCAAGTATTTACATTTTGAAAAATTGGCCTTGGCAGCCGTCCAAGCTGTCCAACGCTTCCAGCACTATATCCTCTCTTGCAGGACTACAGTGATTTCTAACTGCAACCCTATGCAACACATTCTCACACGTCAATTTCTAGGGGGAAAATACTCCAAATGGATTGTGATACTCCAGGATTTTGACTTGGAATTCGAATGCGCCAAGTCCAAGAAGTCCTTAGTGTTTGTTGAGTTGATATGCGACTTTCCCTATTCTGAAATGGAAAATGTAGCAGCTGATTCATTACCAGATGAATCCCTTTTCCTCATCAGCTCTGATGATCTTTGGTACAATGATATCATCATATATCTCCAAACCTAGAATTTTCGGACAACTTTGTCTAGTACTGATCGACATCGAATATGATACTAAGCTCGTCACTATATTATCCTTGGGGATACTCTTTATCGTCGGGGGATTGACTCTGTTTTTTTACGCTGCCTAACGTTCAACGAAGCTGAGAAAGCTCTGAATGACTGCCATTCTGGAGCCTGTGGTGGTCATATGTCTGGGTATGCTACTGCCCAGAAGATCTTACAAGCAGGGTATTTTTGGCCTTCTTTGTTTAACGACTGCATAATCACCATTCAAAAGTGCCATGCTTTCCAAACCTATAATCACAAGATACGGTCACATCCTGCTCCTTTTCACCCTGTGGTCTCCGTTGGTCCCTTTGTGAAATGGGGCATCGATTTCATGACATGTCATCCCCACTCCTTCGGGAGGCATGGATACATTATTGTAGCCGTAGATTACTTTACGAAATGGGTCGAGGCGATGCCGACATTTGACAACACTGGAAAGACCACAGCGTTATTCATTTTTAATCACATCATAGCTCGTTTTGGTGTTCCCCAAGCTATCGTCACTAATCACGGTAGCCACTTTAGAAACTTCATGATGTCTGAACTTACTGAAAAGTTGGGTCTTCACCATGAAAACTCAATGCCCTATTACCCACAAGCCAACGGCCAAATCGAAGCAATTAACAAAGTTCTCATAACTATGCTTCGACGAATGATAGGAATTCACAAAACAAGTTGGCACACAATTTTGTTTTCAGCATTGTGGTCTTACCGGACATCCGTCAAGTCCGCTACTGGGTTTACACCTTTCCGGTTAGTCTATGGTTTGGAATCCATTCTCCTGATTGAATGCGAGATACCCTCTTTAAAACTAGCTGTTGAACTGCTACCAAACACTTGTGCTGAGGAAGAACGTCTATTGTATCTTATGTGATTAGACAAAACTTGACACAATGCTACCCTAGTCAGAGAAACCCAGAAAAAATGTGTCAAGGCCCAATACGATAAACATGTCAAGCCTCTCGTTTTCTCTGAAGGAGATCTCATTCTCCTCTATGAACAAGATCGAGATATGCTAGGAGCTGGAAAATTTGAAGCCATGTGGCAAGGTCCTTATATTGTTAGACGAGTTTTGGAAAAAGGGGCTTATGAGTTAGTAGATTACGATGGTATCCCTTTGAGTGAACCCAGAAATGGGTTGTACTTGAAAAAGTACTATGCATAAGATCACCTGTGCATGAGTACCTGTATTTTTATTGTATCATACTTCTTGTGTGTTACTGTAGCTTTCTTTTGTCGTTATCTGGTCTCTGACCTTATGTGACATTGTGTTTGATTTCTAGATGTTGGAGTCTTCGCTACCCTACATTGGCTTCGCTGATGGCGCTAGTCGTAGTACTCAGAACCTTGCTTCTGCTGCATTGGCAATTTATGCCCCTACAAACGAATGTGTCTCCTTACGAGGTGTGTGTCTCGGCCATGTGACCAATAATATTGCAGAGTATAGCACCGTTATCGAATTGTTGATTGATGTTATCTCACTCAGAATCTGTCATTTGGTTGTGCGACTCGATTCCTAGCTTGTAGTACTACAGTTAAGTAATGTCTATACTATTCGAAGTCCTACTTTGTTACGAGTGTATTTGCGAATTCGCCTCTTGGAATGTTATTTTGATTATATTGAATATCAACATATTCCTAGATGTCTAAATACATTAACTGATGCATTAGTTAACTATGTATTAGATAGACATTTGGGTCATTTATAAATCAATCACATCAATTTTCACACAACACAAGATAAAACGGTAGAAGTCGTATGTATATATAACGATCAAAAGAGTTTTTACAAAAACGTTCTATTCGAGGACCAAAATTTCAAAATATGAAGCTCATAGCTTCTACAAAGTAACGTCATGGATGATGTTCATGGTAACACATGACTTCCCGGGCAACCCTACGAAGCAGTCGACCAATGGACTCTGACACTCCTACTTTATGACGCTGATAACGTCGTGGAACCTCTCCAAGGAGCATGTCCAAAATGTCTGTTGTCAAACCCTCTAGGTTTTGTTCCACCGCTTCATAATCTTTGACGTCCCATCATGGCACTGGCACCACCTCTCCTCACCACTTAATAGGAGAAGTACCAGGAGGTCGATAAGGTCCCACGTCTGTGTCATCAAAAAATAATTTTGTATTTAGACCTTGGATGAACATTAAAAAACATTTGCATATGATAAAATTCACAAAAACATTTACAAAGGAAAAAATGTGTACTTCTTACCAAGTTCCCCCCACTGAGCACCCCTAGGCAGGACCAAGTCCGGATCTCCTCGGAAATCCAACCTGACATAAGCATAATCATCGACCATCATCATTTATGGTCGCAACCAATCGAAGAAGGTATCATTATATTTGATAATTGGTCCAGCCACATGTCGGGCCATGAGCTGACACCATATCAGCATTCTTGGATCTGTTGGAGCCGGTAAATCCCACTCAACCTGCAGCCTCAGCAAGGGAACCCTCTCAAGGAAGAAGGACACCAAAAAAGACCCGTACCTGAATTGCTTCAGGTCGCCTTGCCTACATTTGGTCAACTGCCTCTTCATGCTACGAAGCACTGCATCTTCCCAGTTAAAAACTTGAGGCTTAGTACACTCTATGGCATACTGAAAGTAGCTCTGGAGAGCCATGTGAGGAATAGCACTCCCAGCCATACGAGAAATGGTAAACAAAATAGTGCAGAGGGTCAAATCCCGCACTCCCCAAATGGCTACTTTCCCTTTGCTCCTCTCTGCCTCTGGAACACAGTGTAAGTGGCAGTACTCACTCATGGGAAGCCCACCACCTCTGCTACCAGTCAGGCTCGCATGGTACCCGCACCGTGATAGTCCTGTCAAGAAGTAAATGTCCTCAATATCCAAGGACAATGTGTGGACCCCCACATGGAATACTTGCTGGTCGGGATCCCACATATGCACAAGGTACTCCAATAACCTAACTTGGGCCCTCATGCCTGGGATACGAAAGAATTTCAAAAGACCACAGTTTCGTAAAGCAGCAACGGTGGCCAGATGATTTCCGGCAATGGCATCATCTTCTTCGTTCTCCCTTTCACGCCATTCCAGAACCATGGTAATGGCCAAATACCTACATAAGAAGCACAAGAAGAAAGTTAATAACTCTATTTAACACTTGGTATCTTTTCATTGAGAAAAACTTTAAAAACATTCTCCACTTTGTGGTTCTCACAGGTGCCCTTTAGGAACAGTGCGAGTTTCTCACAGGTGCCTTTGGGGTCACCTGTGAGAATGAGGCATTCTCGCAGGTCCCGTGTCGCTCACCTGAGAGAATGGCTGAGCGTGACTTTAACCCCCAAAACCAACTCAAAACTGTGTTTTTTGCCCATGAAAATGAAAAATTAAACCATGAAAAGGTAGAGGACAAGGATCTTACCTCACTGCCACTGACGGTTCATCGAATGGATGCTCGTAACTCCCGCAATCGAACGCCAAATTTCAAGGGTAAAAGAGGGGTTTTGGGGCTCAAATATTGGTAAGGTTAAAATGATTATGGTAACAAGAGTTTTTACCCCTTTATATTTACTTTTACCATTTTATTGGATTTTATAATTGTTTATTTATTAAAACCTAATGCCTAATGCCCTTTTGAGTACAACTTTTGTAGGCATAACGACTTCGATGTTCATGCATAGGGATGCAGACATTTTTTTTTTCTTCATCGCATGTTTTGATTGTTTTTTATGGTTTTTGTACAAAACATCGAGCTTGGTCTTTGTCCATTCTCGCACTCGAAAATACATGAGAACGTGATCGAGCACACTTCTATCACTTTTTCGAGCTCAACAAGGTTATATGAAAAAGGAACCCCCTTGGAGTCCTCTTTAAGCTCTTTTCAGACTCTCTAAACATGAAAAGATAGCCGAACGACCTTGCTATTTTCATGCTCGATAAAGTGTTTGAAGAAAGCATATGTTGGGTGATAATTTATCTCTTTTTTGGTCTCATCGAACTATTTTATGAAAAAGGAACTGAGAGAGTTCTCTTTTAAGTGTTTTTCCAAACTCTATAATCATGAAAAACCTTCGAGTTTTCTATC
>JZKD02S2376238.1:183613-203039 GCA_000966675.3 Picea glauca | reverse complement strand
GGAAGCATTATCAGGTTCTATGTGATGATTGGTTGATGGTGATGATTTAATGTAAAGTTTTATTATCTCTCATATATTCTTGGGTGGAAGGAAGGGGCAAGGCTGGAGAGTTCAAATCTCTCTTGATATTGGAAGATTTTATCTTCCTCTTGGAGTTTTATCCCTCCCTCTACATTTGGAAGTTGTAGCTACCTTTGGAAGTCATTACTTCCCTTGAACAATAAACTATTGATTATTTCTCATATATTGTGCATGGTGTATTATGGTGTATTGGTGTAGCTCTTATACTATTGTTCATTGCTCATTGGATATATTTGAATGGTTTAAGTATAAGTTGAAAAAGGTTTTAAATTGTACTTGATATTGATTCACTCCCCTCTCAGTATCAGCATTTACAATATGCTTTGCAAACCATTTTAGAAGCACATGATTATGCTTTTGTTCCTCCTGAAAATTCTGATCATATAGTTGAGGAAGAGGTACCAGAAGAGGAGGATTCATCTCCCCCTATTTTTGGTCACTTGTTGGATAGCATTTTCCAAGCAAACTTTGAAACTGTCCACCCCTACAACACAAGAAGAAAAATGCAAAACAAACCCCCTTCCAAAGTAAATAAAAATGTGTTTCTGAAACAGTCAAAGCAAGATGAAATCAAAAAAATATTAGCAGCCCCAATTTTAGAATATGATTTAATTGAACATCTGAAAAAATTGAGGGATAATATTTCTGTTTTTGAACTTCTTCAATTTCCCCTTATTTTACAGAAAATGTTTCAAATCATCATTGGAAACAACAAAAAGAGTGATCCTAGCAGTAAGAAATCAGCATAAAATGATTCAATTGCAGCTAAAAATGTCCCAACTAAAAAAACATCTGAACCTCCAGACAAAAGGGACTTAGCATAAAAAACTATAGCATAGAACTGTTTTAGGGACAATGCTAAAAAATCAGCAGAATTATGTTGTTAATACTCAGAAAAATGTCCCACCTTTCTTGTTAACCTTTGAAATTTTTAATAGGAATGTACATAATTGTATGGTCGATTTTGACGCATCATCAAATGTGATGCCTCTATCTGTATGCCAAAAATTTAACGCAGAAGTTAAACCTTCTGATCTTAAAATCATTCATCTAGATCGAACCAACATTAAAGTAATTGGTGAGCTTAAGAATGTGTTTATTAGACTACCATCAAATCCTAAGGTTCATCAGATAATTGATATTATCATTATTGATATCCCTGAACTTTATGGCTTGTTTTTAAGTAGGGATTGGTCAGAACGACTGCATGGTTACTTTGTCACAGATTGGTCTCACTTGTGGTTGCCTGAAAATGGACAGCCCAACAAAATCAAGATAAACATAGAATGTTATCTTAGGCATATCATAACATATCTGAATGATAAAAATGAGCCTTTCATTACATATGCTAATTCATTTGAAACGCAGGGAATGAATACCTTCTTTGGTAATTTCATGACCAAAATCTCTCCTATCACTGATTCTGTGCAACAATCTGAAATTGTAACGTATACTCAGTTGTCAACTTTTCCAAGTATGCCAAGTACTTATGACGATGCACATATATGCTCCTTATACTTTGACAGATTCAAATCTAAAGAAGGAGCATGCACTGGTTGTGTATTCATCGATCCTGCAGGTAATAAGACTTTCATTGCTTGTCGATTAGAGTTCAAATGTACTAATAACACGAACGAGTATGAAGCACTTCTACAAGGACTTAGGAAATATTTGGATATCAATGTGTAGAATTTGATAGTATTTGGTGATTCGGAAATCGTGGTTAAGAAGGCAAGAAATGCCATACATTGCTTATCACCACATATGAAAAGCTACCAAACAAAGGTATGGAGTTTAATGCATAAATTTTCAGCATTTAACATAAATTCCATTCCTATATTGAGTAATTCAAAAGCTAATTTATTGGCCAATGTTGATGCTAAAATATTACCCATTGAAGGTCTTTCCCCTAATGCGTTTTCAATTGAATTGTTGTTCAGGCCATCGATCCCAAATAACATTACAAATTGGAGAGTATTTGATGATGACCAGCAGATCATCAACTTTCTACATATGGAAGACACCTTCTAAGGTGCAGTCATTGATGAAGGTACTCACGACAAAAACCTCCAAAACTTTACGGTAATATTTGATCCTCGATCTCCTGAATCGACATCTGAGATGGTAAACTCTATTCCTAGATCTGTTTTTAGACTAGAGAAATTTTATGACTTGCATCATAAATTTAGAGGGACGGTAAAATGTGAAACTAATAGTTCCTCTTTGATCTATGAAACAGTTAATTTAAGAAGGAGGGATAATCCTCAAAATATTAATCTAGGAAAGGTATGTTCCTAGCAAGAAAGATATGCTTTTATAAAGTTATTTAAATAATTTAAAGACATTTTTGCTTGGACATATGATGACTTGAAAACATTTGACCCTAACATCATACAACATGTAATCCCTATGTAACCCCAGACTCAACCTTTTCAATAGAAATTGAGGAGGATGCATCCTAAATTAGAACCCACCGTTAAAAAGAAACTAAACAAATTATTAACTGCGAAGATAATATGGGTGTCTAATTTAGTCCCTGTAAGAAAGAAAAGTGGTGAGATTCGACTATGTGTCGATTTTTCGAAACTTAAACCAAGCGTTTGATAAAGGCAACTACCATGTTCCTCCAATGGAACAAACTCTACAAAATATTTCTAGTTTCGAAAGACTATCTCTGCTAGATGGATTTTTGGAATACAAACAAGTCCTCATGTCTCCCTCAAATCAACTTAAAACCACCTTTCACACTCCATGGGGCACTTATGCCTATAGGAAAATGCCTTTTGGACTGATAAATTGCAGTGCCACTTTCCAGAGAGCAATGGATATTTCTTTCTGTGGCCTCATTAACCAGTCAGTCGTGGTCTATCTTGATGATGTTATCGTCTTCTCTAAAAACAAGAAAGATCACTTGTCTCACCTCAGGGATGTCTTGGAATGATGTCGCAAGTTCGACATATCTCTCAACCCTAAGAAATCGGTCTTTGCAGTAGAACAACGCAAACTTCTTGGGTTTATAGTGTCTAAGGATGGAATGATTATTGACCCTGAAAGAACCCAAGCTATTGTTAAACTCTCCCCTCCTTCCAAAAAATCCATGCAGTCCTTTTTGGGCAAGATTAATTTTGTTAGAAGGTTTGTCCCGAGCTTCTCAGAAATGGTTAGACCATTACAAAATTTAATTAAAAAGGATTTTTTGTATTGTTGGGGATCGCAAGAAAGTCGGGATTTCGATTCAATTATAAAATCAATAATAGAAGCACCTTCCTTGATGAGTCCTGACTTTTCTTGGGATTTCACTCTTTACACTTTTGCATCTAACTGATCTTATGTTGTTGTGCTTACATAGAAAAATGTTGAAAGCAATGAGATAGCCATTGCCTTCATGAGATCAACTTTTAAAGGAGAAGAACTTAATTACACAGCAGTATATCAACAAGAATATGTTTTTTTCAAAGCAATGAAACACTTCCAGTTTTACCTGTTGAAATCCAAAACAAAGGTTATTGTTTTGTACCCAGTTGTAAAAAACCTGTTAGTACAAAAAGAGTTGGGTGAGAAAAGAGAAAATTAGATGATGTAATTACATGTTAGAAAAACAGGACCGTGAAGCAATAAAATAAAACAAATGTGGAAACAAAACACAGAAGATACACAATACAATAGAGACACAGATTTACGCGGTTCACCCAGTGTGGGCTACGTCCACCAGAGAAATTGCCAGGTCCTTCCTTTATTATTATCCAACATATGAAGGGATACAACCTACAACAAACCCGTTGTAACTTCCTCTTCTTTCTGTCACAGTCTCCTATCTCAGAATACAATATTCACCATCAACCATAGCCGCAATACATTTCCCTCATAAAAGAGGGTTGCCTTATAGGGAAAAAAACCCTAACATAATCTTTACCGTTAGATCTGTGAACTTATAATGAACGGTCCAGATTTACAATGAAATTACAATATACATTTACAAGGAAATTTTTTCTTCGGAGGCTGCACCCCCGAACCCCCATCGGGGGACGCTGCCCCTGAACCCCCGCTGGGGGCCCACTTGCCCCCAGACCCCCCAGCCGGGGGGATAGCCCCAACAGACCCCGTAGAGGGGGTACCACCCCCTCTGCACTCCCCTGCATGGAAGAGTGTACATACTTCTGGGGTGTAAATACTTCATGGGGTATAAACACGACTGAAAGGAAAAGACCTCTGAATCAGGAAGATAATCAGGCTCCACAACCAACATTACAGGAATATGACCTTGAAATAACCCTTGCACAAATTTTTAGAGGTCAAGGAATGTGTAAACTAGTGGTTGATTCATTTGAAGAATAAGAAAGTCAAATAAACACCTCAATTGTGGATCATCTTTACGAAAAATAGATCAGCTGTGCACAAGCTACTACCAATTCTTGGTATGAAAACATTAAATTTTATTTAACACATGGATCTTCTCCTCGCAATCTTATCCTAAAAATAGAAGAGAACTTAGGATTAAATATGCATCTTTCTAGTTGATGAATGATGTATTATTTAAAAATAACTTTGGTGTTTTTTTTTTCTGTGTTGTTTAGAAAAGGAAGAATTAGAAAGAGTGCTAGCTGAACTTCATGCAGGTGAAGTCAGTGGTCACTTCGGTGGAGATACCACTTCCCACAAAGTGTTGCAAGTTGGATATTATTGGCCTACCGTGTTTAAATATGCCCATACACTGTCCTGTAAATGCATAATTTTCCAAAAGGCTACAGGACAGGTGAAAAAGGCATCTTTCCCTTTGCAACTTGTTACTAATGATGCATCTTTTCAGCAATGGGGCCTAGACATCATAGGACCGATTAATCCCTCCTCTTCTCATCAAAAAAAACATATCCTTACAACAATAGACTATTTTACAAGATGATCTGAAGTTGTACCTTTAAAAGTGGTAAACACAAATTAGGTAGCGTATTTTCTGAACTCTCATATCATCACTCGATTCGGCATTCCCAAATGTCTCATTTTCGATAACGCCTCTTACTTTTCATCCCTTTATATGAACGTTTTTTCTATCGAAAAAGGGATTAAACTGAAATATTATGCAAGCTACTACCCTTAAGGAAATGGCCTAGCAGAATCAACAAACAAAAATTTAATCAAGATCATTAAAAGGACAGTTTTAGAAAATCACAAAAATTGGCACACTGCACTGTATAATGCACTCTGGGCTGATAGGGTAACACCACAAGATTATGTTGGTAATTCCCCTTTCTTCCTCCTTTACAAAAGAGAATCCATTCTCCCACCACATGTATTACTCTTGTCTCTGCATTTGTCGCAGAAAGTTCAAGAAGAGAAATGTCCCCCTCCAGAAAATCGAATTAATGCCTTATTAAAACTAAAGGAGGTGAGAACTCAAGAAAAGAGGAAACTGGATCAGAACCAACAAATTTTAAAAAGATGGTTTGATTCAAATTCATCTTCAGAAAGTAATTTTGATTTCGGATATCTGGTTCTCAAGTGGGATAAATCCCACGAGGGTAAGGGGGAACATACCAAGTTCCAAAACTTGTGGTTGGGACAATTTGTAATTTCTGAAAAAATGGGTCCCATATCTTTCCGTCTGCATAATTTGGAGGGACAACTAGACACATTCCCAGTGAATGGCTAGACCCTCAAGAGGTATTTCATTTGATGATTTATGTTCCACTCTTTTGTAAATATTTTTTTTTAATTTTCTTTTCTGTTTTTTTATTTTGGTTCTTTTCATTTTGCTTGATTTTGATTTGTTTTCCAAATAATTATGTCTGAGTCACCATATCATTTGTGGAAGGGAATCAGAATTCTCATTCATTAGAAAGAGTTGATAACTTCCGAAGAAGTTGAGTAGCAAGTGCTATAACTCAGATCAACAGAAGTGAGTTTCAGTTCAAATCAGTGTTTCTGGTTTCTCATTGAAATTACAAGTGGATGTGATTATCATTAATAAAATTCTAACGTTGTCCATGTTTTAAGTAAAACAAATCAACTATTCCTTCCCGTCCTCGAGATAGTTTCCTGATAGAAATCTAAGTGTCCAAATCATGATTAGGAGTCATCAAAACAGAACAATGATTGGTAAAAAATCAAAATATTTTTTTTCCAAACTATGAAATTTCCAGTATCACCTCGCCCTCTTGAATATCATTAAGTTCTGCAAATTATAAGAAAATTCTAGAGGGTTGAAAGCAAGGTAATGTGTGGGAAGTGTATGTAAACCCGTCGAGACACTGAACAAGTCTACTGGCAGCGGGTAAATGCATGAATGATACCAAGGCAACTTCGTCGGGGTACTGAACATGCCTGCTGACAGCGATGCTGAGTTTATGAAGGTCCTCAAGTATGTTTTTGAATTTGATCAAAGTACAAAGATGTATCTTGATTGGATGACTCTTGGACAAGATAGAGGTACTATAGTGGGTTAAATGACATCCATGTTGAGGCTATGAATGCCTGCTGGCAGCGGTGGCCGTGTCAATAGTATCGAGGTTAACTAGATAAACATCGATATGCTTGTAATATAAGTTAGATGATGGATTACATTTGTTTTAGGCACGAATATATATAACACTAAAATGCATTATTTTCTGAATTATGATCGAAATGCTTGACCTGTTGTTAATTGTTTCTAAAAATTCATTTTATTTGATTCATCCTAACATGAATTTTTTGGTGATGCAGAGATAACTGCTTCACCCAATATGTCGCCATTTTTGGCAACCACTAATTGTTTTCGATTCTTATCACAATCAAAGTTACCACAGAGAAATCATAGGTTTTTGTAGCTTCCATCACCTTTCATTTGTAAATATTTATGAGTTTCGAAATGATGATTGGGTTAAGCTTACCTTATTGAGTTTTCGTTTGCTTTTTTCGTTTGTCTTGTTTTAAATTCGTGACTATAAGAATGAATTTAAATACAAAACTTGGACTTGGTTTCATATCTTTTACCTTAGAAATATCATTTTAAAGGTACCCATATATGTTTAAAACTCGAGACTTATGAATTTATTGATTAATACGATATCGAAATATTTGTGTATTATGGGTATCGTGACTTCATTGGTTCTATAGTTCATTGTTGAAATGTTTTAATGCACAAGAACCTTCGTTAATTGTTGATATTGTTCTGATCACTACAATTGTCATATCATCATTCATGTAAATTGGTACAGGCATGTTTTACTTGCATTTTCGTTTCACCTTGTTGGCTCGAAACATTAATGAGTCCATTCATTATGCGTATGGGGTTTTTGTACTCTGTATATTTTGGCACTCATTGTAAGAAATCGTTTAGAGTTTTTACGAACCCTTTAGTTTTCGTTGTCCCTAACTCTCATGTCTGAGTTATGCTAGCCCCCGTACTCTGCGATTTTCATTCCATTACATTCCACTTAGACCTATCTCTACTGCTCGTCCATTGGAAACCTAAACCTATCCCTTGTGATATATTTTATATCCTTGTCATAGTGTTAATGGCACCCGTGGTTGTTATCGGGTTAATTGTTAAGTGCAGACACAAATCAATCCCCCTAGATCCACCTAGATCTAGAAAAAAACAAGACAATACACTACTCTTTCCTTAGATTTCAATTATCAAATGAGAAATGGATCTAGAACATACCTTTTAAATATTGAATATCCGACTTCGGCAATGCAATCCAAGCTTCGTCATGAGGTTTATGAGAAATATCCTCAAATAAGCACAAGCCAACGAAGACAAGAATAACAGAGTCTATTTGATATGAAACTATGTACGTGATCAAGAAATCATACAATATGAACAAATAACATTCATATAGGAAATAAAGGTATATTTGTATTAAATAATGTGGAAGAAATATACGACCATATGCCTTGATGTTGTCAGGCTCCTTCCAACAATTCCTTGATTCCCACACACTTCTTTCTCCAAGGATTCTGAGAACATATATATGATAGCTACTCACAATCTATCTTGACAAAGCAAAGCTCAAAGCCACTCTAACCAAGCTAACAATCTCAAGCCAAAACAACTAAGCTCAATCCAACCCAATCAAGTTAACTTTCCCCATGAGAGCTCCTCTCCTTTTATAAGATGAAGAGGATAAGGTGAGGAGGTTAGGATGATCCCACTAAATCATGAAAGAGAGTAAAATCCAAACCATTTGGAATCCACCTCACTATAGAAGCTTCTCCTTCTAGAAGCATCGAGAAAATGCTTGTTTTTCCCACGTACGAATGTCACCGCACGCTAGATATAGAGAAACTTGTAGAAAATCCACAACCTATCTATGGTGCAGCCTGTGGAAATCAGGAATTTATGCACTCTATGTATAGAGAAGCCTGTGGAAACCCTCTTTAATAGGGTTTTTACAAAGGAAAATACAATTTATTCTCTCAGGAAAAGTTCTTCTCCCTTCTTTCTTCAAGAATTTAGTCTACTGACCCATATGGGTTTACATCATTAACGGTCATAGGTATGACAAAAATAATGTGTAACAAAGATCCCCCCAAAGTATGAAGTTAGAACAAAGTGATAGTTGAAATACTTTGTCGAGTGTGTGTAGGGAACAAGGAACACGTCGGTCAGAAACCTGTAACAAACAAAGAAATACAGTACAATAATATATCATCACTGAGGTAGGAATTCCCATACTCAGAATACAAATGAGTCAAAGCATAAATTCCAACATGTGAAGATCCATGCCAAGTAACATAGGTCATGGCCACCAAACATACACTGTGGATCCATGCCATTATGACTCAAATCCGAACATAGCCACCAAAAATACATTCTAGATCTATGTGTTAAAGACTCAAATTTGAACATAGCCATGAGACATACAATGTGGATCTATGCAATAGTACAAACTGAATATACTCCAACGTAACCTAAATCTGTGAGAAAAGATCCAAGGTATTCATCTCCACCACTATATACTACAAATCTAACCATGTGAATACATGTGTTGAAGTCGAACATGGTAAAAACCACTTGATTACCGGTCATTAGTGTATACTGTTAACAAGTGTGAGGGAAATCACCATTAATGTCAATGACTCCCAAGATACACTAGTACAATCCAACAAATGTGAATTAATGAGATGAAGTTGAACACTCGGCGGAGTCTCCCAATCAGGGGTCAATAATGAAAACCCATTGTCGAAAGCAAGGAAACCTGCCATTGAGGCATGAAAGTTCCAAGGTACCAATTAGTTTCTAAGTCTAATTCCTGGATAATGATTTGAAGTCGACAGGAAAAGACTAGTCACATGAGGGCCTTAATGTATCCCCTATCAATGACATGAAATGGGTAACACGATTTGAAGTAGATCAGAGAAACCAGTGACTCAGGACTGACCAAGGATGGTCGACGTAGTAAAATGCTTAAGGACTACAGAAATGGCCGACGCAATAGAATGCTTTTCGATTTGAACTTCTCTTTGAACATATTGATGACACCATAATTGTCTTGGAAGAATTTACTCAACAATAAGGATCACAGACCAATTTGTAATCTTAGAAAGGGGTATGATCAAGAGACAAGCATATTTTCCAACCTAGACACAAAGCAAGTGAAAGAGTGTCATGTTCAAAAGAGACTCTTCCATATAATACAGATTTAGATACATTTATTTACCAATTTCCCCCCCACCATTTCTGGTGAGTACCTCTTAATTTTTACACAAGCTTGAGGAGGATAAGATATTCTTGTAGATGTAATCTCATCCTTCGGATGAGTCCCTTGGAGTATCTTTAACGAACCCTAATAAGGACTGGTTCGGTCCCATATGGGTCTTTTGATGTTTTTTTAACGAGTCTAAAGAAAGAAAACTTAAGGGTTTTTCATGTTTAGAGAGTAAAGAACACTTAAAGAGAACTCTTTCAGTTCCTTTTTCGTAAATTGATTTGATGAGACCAAAAAAGTGATAATCTATCACCCATCAAATGTTTTCTTCAAATAGTTTTACGAGTGTGAAAATAACTAGGTCACTCGACAATCTTTTCATGTTTAGAGAGTCTGAAAAGAGATTAAAGGGAACTCCATGGGGTTTCCTTTTTCGTATAACCTTTACGAGTATGAAAAAGTGATAAAAGTATACTCGGTTACATTTTCATTGATTTACGAGCATGAGAGAGAACAAAGACTAAGCTCGAGAATGTTTTCATTTTTACGCAAGCTTAAAACAAAACAAAACTTTGCTTGGGATAGATTTTATTTTTACACAAGCTTAAAAACTAAACAAAACTATGCTTGGACATGGTTTCATTGTTACACAAGATCAAACCAGAAGAAACTATGATTGAGGTAGGTGGTTTCATTTTTTCACAAGCTTGAACCATAGAAAACTATGCTTTAACTTCCCAACGCATTATTCAGGGATGGTTGGTACTTAGCCCCCAGCTTAAGAAGCTAGTGGCTCAACTTCAGCATGAACTCTAGAGGCTGTAAGCATTTCCCCCCAAGATTCATTTTATCCAACGACACAAGAGGATGAGAAGAAGCTTCAAATACTATATGTAACAAATTACTTGAATCAAACAGAGAGGGGGAAAAATCTATTTCATTTTTTAACGAGCTTGCCACAGAGAAGAAAAACTATGCTCGAGAATCCAGGTTCAATCCCCAGACCTTTGTTTCATTTTTTAACGATCTTGACACAGAAGCGGGAACTATGCTCGTAACCTCTATTTCATTTTTTAACGAGGTTGCTACAGAGATGAAAAACTATCCTCACAATTGGCTCCATTTTTTAACGATTTTGAAATCATAAAACCATGCTCAAAGACTAGTTTCATTTTTTAATGAGCTTGAAATCAGAAAATCATGCTCAAAGACTCATTTCATTTTTTAACGAGATTGAAAAAAAAAATCAAATTCAAGACTGATCTTGATCATGGCTTCCAAGAGGACAGTACTCTAGAAGGAAACCACGTCAAGGGACATAACTCGGTCATGGCCTCCAAGAGATCTTCATTTGATGGAAGAAACACACTCTGGAAAGAACACATGTCGAGGGTTACGATAGGGGTAAGGATGTTAGGCTCCAATAGCCCTACCAAAGAGATCACCATGTAAACTACCAGATCTAAGTCATAAGAGACTGAGCTTACAATAAGAGTTTCATCTTCATCAGCAGTTGACGGCATGGGAGACAATGCCACATAATTGACCTGTGGCAGGGGTGATATTGTCTACATATAAGAACCATTTAGGGAGGTCATCCAGTCAGGACCGATGAATTAAATTTGATCAATAGCCACAATTCTTCCATCATGAGGGAAATATATCACACTAAAATTAGTGGACACAATAGCTTTCATGGCATAGACATAATCTCACCCAAGGAGTAAAGAGAAATCCAAGGGGTCTTGGACTACCATAACATCAATAAAGATAGTTTTCCCTCCCAAATTTATAGGAAATGGAGGAAGGGTCCCTAAAGGTTGATTGGTTCTTCTGTTAAAAGCTAATAAATTCTACTTAACCGGCGCAAGCTGAGGACAACCCAAAGCTTGCCAAGTGATAGAGGATAAAATACTAACAGACGAACCTTCATCTATCAATGTCTAAGGAATGTCCCGACCACAAACTTGTACTATAATCTGGAAAGGAATGTGAGAGGGAAGACGAGGTCCAATTAGCACACCTCAATTAAAAAGGATGGCCTCATTACTTGGAGGGGGTTCTACGAGAGAAGGAGGAATTCCCCCTAGCACAGTATATTCTGTATCAACGAGAAAAACATGGGTAGCATTAGGTTTACTCTCGAGCGGGAAAGTAGGATCAACTGATGATGAGATCAGATCGACCACTTGGGTTTCATTCTCCAAGGGGAGAATTGGGTCGATGGGTGGAAATGGATCTATCGCTTAGGTTTCACTCTCTAGAGGGAGAGTGAGATTGACCGAGGATGGGATCAGATCAACCACTTTGTCAACTGGTTCAATTAAGGACGTGACCAGATTGATGACATGATCAACCAAACTAACCGATAAATGGGCCAGATCGATCATTCCATCAACTACAGGTGGGTTGAGAGTAAGATTGAGTTAAACATATGGAAGTTGGGGCTATGAAACAGTCATGTCTTCCAATAATTTCAAGGCTTCGTCCATTCAAGGGAAAAGTTCAATTAAATGACTCCATTTTCATAAAATACACAGGAACTTGACTCTACTTTTCTTCTTCCCAACGGTATCTTGACTAGTTGACAGGAGGTCATGAGCATGTTGTTCAAAGGCTAATGAAATTGGTTGGTTAGGGTGTGTAGACCATGCTTCTATAACCTTAGATAGACTAGGCCAATCCTTAAGAAGATGGCTACCCTTACAAATCCTGCAAGGGTACTTGGGCTTACGGGTTGTTTGGGCGATCTTAGCATCATCAACACTCCCAACACGATTAACAGTAACTGGTTTTTTTCCAACATGTCTAGCAGTGCTTGGAAGTGTGGATCCTTGCTTATTTTTCTTCTTCTTATCCACCAGGTTACTGGCTTGAGAGCTTTCACTCAGTGAAGAAGATGAAATGGAAGAAGACCTTACAAGTGAAGAAGGTGAAGAAGGTGAAGGATCAACATGAGGTTGATGCTCTTGGGGGAAATTTCTTACAACCGAAGCACTAGCTGCATTTGGGATTACCCAAGTGGAAAATGACCACACTGGTAATCCAATCGTGAGACCTGGAAGGCTCAAAGTAGAAATGTGAGGAGGACCAATGTTTCCATAAGAAGGAAAAACAAAATGTTCCCCTGGAGTAGGGGTTCCTTCATTGGTCATTTCGGGAACTGGCACCATTAAAACAAAAAATCCAATCTAGAGTCTGCTAGGGAAAATAAACAACACACGCTAAAAATACAGGAAGCAAGCAAACAAACAAAACCTTCTCACAATGAACGCACTAGTTGGTGATGAAATCCAACGTCGCGGGAACGATGTAAGAAGGGGCTATGACAGAGCGAGTGGAAAAGTTACGTTGATGACCTACTTAGCAGACTTACGCCTTGGTGCAAGCTCCCACACATAAACATGGGTATACCCTCCAAGGAGCTCGAGTGAATCTGGCCAACGTCGATTCCAAGTACCATGAAGACTTGCCCCTCCATAGTCACATCGTGTAAAGACCCTAAAGACATAGGCCACTAAGGTTACCAATTACTACAATGATGTCTGGGGAAATAGTCGACAGTATGATCCACACACAAAGGCAGGGTATCTAGCCCGAAATAAAATTGAAAGGCTTCCACTCATCATTGTGGGTATACCTTCAAGCGACCCCCATAATATGTGCAATCTCTACACCAAGGCCAACAAAGCAGGGTGAGTAACTCTGCCAGTCTCAATGCAACCTCAGGTTTGACCCTTGTATGAGAAGGGCTTCCCAGGACAAAATGTAGCAAGTGGATTTCATCGCTCCCTAAATCAATATTTTATTTTTGTTTGCAGCTTTGGAAAGTTATCTTTCACACCTATTCCAAAACCCTAGAACTAATTAATGTAGGTTTGCTACTAGAAAATATAAAAATGTCTAATCAATTTTTATAAGTGCTTTATTTTTAAGGCTATTGTTACTCAAAAGGAATATGGAGTGGACAATATGGTGTTTTGACCAACTCGAAAGTTATGCAAAGAGACGAAGATGCAATGTTTTCATTTCGATGAAATCTATGCTACGACAATGAGAAAACATTTATCATTCTCAGATGCACAATGTCTCAAAATTTTACTAAACTCATCAATATCAAGATTTTCAAGAATTGAGACAAATATACTGTACATAAATACATGGTTCACGCCCCCCCCCCGGCCATGAGGGGGAATTTTTTTAAGAATTTAAGACCAAAAATCATGCAATTTCACTACTTCAAATGCAAGGATGTCCCCAAACTAATGCAAAGAAAGAAAATCAAAACTTTTTTTTTTAAAGATAGCTAAAAGCAATAGAAAATATATATAAAACAAAACAACCCAAACAAATTTTATCTTTTAACATGAATTATTCAATAAAAAGAAGTTTTCTTTCACTAAACAATTCTAAATAAAAAACAATGCTTTGTAACTAAAAGACACTCAAAGGAAGAAATCAAATCTTTCAAAAACAAACAAAGAAAAAGTAAGGAAAAGATGGTAGAAAGAAGATTCAAATTTTGTCAAGCAGACTGTAATCAGACCCAACAAATCACCCTAGAACCACATCACAGATCTGGGCAGGGAAAACAACCAAAAACAATTTTTTTCACAATCTCTGCAGGCTGGAAGACTAGCACAGTGCAGAATTCCTTGATCGTCGCAGGACAAAAATGGGTAGGCTGCAAAGTTTCCACACTGGTCTAAACATGTAGGGTGTGGAAATCCTAAGTCACCGCATTGTCCCTCAAAGAAAGGTGTGGAAATCAAACAAAAATGTAAAAAATTAAAGAATTAAGAATGTTTTCCAATGACGTTTAACAGTTAGAGAGTCAAGATGGATTTCCCAGAGACTCAAAAAATAGAAACCAAGAAATCAAAGCAAGAAAGAAAGACAAACTAGGAAAACAATCTGATTCCCCAGTGGAATCGACAATTTTTTTATTGAGCTAATTGTTAAGTGCGGACACAAATCAATCCCCCTAGATCCACCTAGATCTAGAACAAGACAAGACAATACACTACTCTTTCCTTAGCTTTCACTTATCAAATGAGAAATGGATCTAGAACATACCTTTTAAATATTGAAGATCAAACTTCACCAACACAATCCAAGATTCGTCACGAGGTTTATGAGAAATATATACAAATAAGTACAGGCCAACGAAGAGAAGAATAACAGAGTCTATTTGATATGAAACTATGTACATGACCAAGGAATCATACAATATGAACAAATAACATTCATATAGGAAAGAAAAGTATATCCATATTAAAGAATGTGGAAGAAAGATATTACCAGATGCCTTGATGTCGTCAGGTTCCTTCCAACAGTTCTTTGACACCCACACACTTCTTGCTCCAAGGATTCTGAGAACATAGATCTGATAGCTACTCACAATCTATCTTGACAAAGCAAAGATCAAATCCACTCTAACCAAGCTAACAATCTCAAGCCAAAACAACTAAGCTCAATCCAACCCAATCAAGCTAACTTTCTCCATGAGATTTCCTCTCCTTTTATAAGATGAAGAGGAGAAGGTGAGGAGGTTAGGATGATCCCACTAAATCATGAAAGAGAGTAAGATCCAAACTGGTCAGAAGCCACCTCACTATAGAAGCTTCTCCTTCTAGAAGCATCAATAAAATGCTTGTTTTTCCCACGTACGAAGGCCACCGCACCCTAGCTATAGAGTAACCTGCAGAAACTCTGCAACCTGGATATGGTGCAGCCTATGGAAATCAATCATTTATGCACCCTATGTATAGAGAATCCCATGGAAATCCTCTTTAATATGGTTTTTACAAATGAAAATACATCTTATTCTCTCAGGGAAACTTCTTCTCCCTTCTTTCTTCAGGAATTCATTTCAATGACCCCTCTGAAGGCAACATATGGGTTTACATCATTGATAGTCATAGGGATGAAGAAAATAATTTGTAACAATTGTTCATATCATTCTGAATGGATGCCAAGATTTGATATCCCATGATGACGCTATTGATGACATGAAGGCTCATGAGTGGGATGTGTTTCTAAAGAATTTCGAAGGCTACAACCTCTAGATTGCTAAAGCCTTTGCACTTAATTTTGATAGTTTCAGGGCCAAGGTTGGGGATATTCAGTTGGAAATCACAGAGGATTTCATAAGCAGGGTGACAAGAATTCCATCGAAAGGAAAAAAATGGTTTAAGAATGCAAATATGGATGGCGTCCCATGGAGTTTATTCATGGATTCTCGCAAATACACTTGTTGTACAAAAGGTATTCCCATTGCTTTGCTAAAACCTAGATGGCATAGTATCCTTTTAAGTCTGTAACAGTTTGTCACTTGTGAAGGCCGATATGGTCTGGTTTTTTTGTACCACATCTGTTTTCTTATTAATTTCATAGGTTTTGAGTTGGATATGAATTTTTACCTGTTGATGAGTCTTTAAAAGATGTCTAAGAGCTTTAAGAGATAGGGTATCAATACGAGTTTGTTTGACCATGGACTCGTTAAAATCTTGTTGGTTTATCACCTGTCGAAAATATGTGACAATTGGGAGACCTTTTTGAGAAGAAATGGTTTCACCCAGGTCGACGATACAGCTATCCCCCATTTAATTTTAAACCCTAATTTGGACAGACCAGTGACTGAAATCCACGTCATTAATTCAATGGATGGATCAGAATTTATTGAACCAATTTCTGTTGTTGATGAAACCCCTGTGGATAAATAATTACCATGTAGGTTTTCACCTATAATATGTTTGGAACAAGTAATTATCGAATTAAAATAAAAGGATCATCATGTGCCTATGAATGAATCTAATTTAAACAATAATGATACATATGTTGTGAACAATTTTTGTAAGGCAAAGAAACCATAGAGCACGGATTTAAATTTCAAGAATAAGAATGTTGATCGTTTGATTTCTAGAAAACTAAGAAATCGAAAGAGTAATCATCTGAGCTCTATCGTTTCGATCAAGATCGATGGTCATTGTTCAGATCGGGAGATAGACGATTTCTTGGCTCGTGAAGACCCAAAAAATTAGTGTTCCAGGAAAGAGGTTGTTACCCATGTCGAACAGTATGAATTCGTGTCTAATTTACCCCCTTGTCTCAAAGGAAAATAAGGTTTTTTAGGTATCATTCATGACCTGGAACAAACCGCAAGTAAAAATGAAGCACCCATTGTCGACTGTGTTCCACGTCGATCTACCATGTCCCCTGTGCATTGGGATAGCTACCTCGACTGGATAGAGCGCTATTATAGAGATATTCCACTCTTACAGGCCCAAGTTAAATGCTTGACTACTCAGAATGTTTTATTGGAACGAGACAACCTTGACTTGAAGGCACACACAAAGAGGGAGAATAAAGGATTCAAGAGCGTCGGGAATATAATCATTAAGAACACAACCAATTTCAAAGAAATTATAAATTTTGAACTGTCAGACCCCTCTTTGGATAATTTCTAATGGTAAAATGATTTTTTTTTTATTTGATTCAATTCTGTTATGGAAAATCGAAATAGGTAGATTTAATTTTTGATTTAATTTGTTGAAAATAAGACTAGCTACATAATCTATGATTCTGTAGCCAATCTCTTTTGAATAATAATTAGTAATTGTTTTTCTAACATCAAATCGGTTTTGCTATTTACAGGAAATGGAATATTATGCTACTGATTGCATGGAGCAAACACTTTGAATCATACGCTCAAATGTTCAGTAGTTTCTGCCTTTTTATGTTTTATAAAACTTTGGTTTATTTTGGACAAACCAACTCATGCATGAGTGGTTACTATTATCACTATTTTTGTAATATTATTTGATTTTGGGGGATTCAACTCTATCTTGTATGATATGAGCATTTGAATCCTGAACTAGTTTAAATATTGTTCACTCTTGGTAGTGAGAACATCTTTTGATTTGGACACATTATGGATATATAACTTTCAAGATTGAAATGGACAAGTCGTTCACTCCTTGGATTTAGACCAGCATGGTTCTTATCCATTATGTTTTGCCTTTATGAAATGTTAATGCATTTATACAACTTTAGTCTTATCATCGTACGATATTTCATCTTTTTGTTCAGCACTTAAATTCTGTCCATAATTTATAGTCCTATGTTAGATTTGTGATAAATATTTCATTTAAATATCGTGAAGTTATGTTGGATATTGGATGACGTATAACATGAATTATTTATATCAAGTTTCCTTTATTAAAAAAAAATCATCATTATAAGATCATCAAGTCTATGTTTTTTTTATTTGTTTACTGTCATATTCCTGCTCTGAAAACACCTTTGAGTTTGTTTCTGGGAGTATCAACCCCAACCTGTGACAGGTTTTTCTCACAGGCAAGACAACTGGGAGTTTGAATTGCACAGAGATATAAACTCATTAGTTTATTAATCTCAGGTTAGTTTACTCGTATTCTATTTTTTTTATTAGTTTATTTATCAATGAAATAAGAATAATTTAAATTGGCTTTGACTGCTATTTTGTTCTTATTTGAAATTTTGTTTTAATTAGTATTCTTTAGTTCTTTAGATTTTGAATATTAAACAGAAAATATAACATGTATGTGCTTTCTTTATCTACTTCATAAACACTTTAATTATATCGATTTCGCAAGATTTCCAAAAAAACTTGCAAATTGTATGTACATTGTTCAAAACCATATGCACATTTCCATACTTCTATGTTTTGACATTTGTAAATCATTGAAATTACATTATTAGTATCATTTTTATATAGGTTAGTTTTATTTCTTTCATTTCTAGGAATTTAGTTGGCTAACGGAGCCATTAAACCTGTCAGGTCATTTCATTCCAAACGGCTTGGGTTATTTAGACAACCTCGGTCTGGATTTGACCTTCCAGTTGACGGTGTGTCACTTATGCCCACCAACAAGGCACCAACTTGTAAAATAGAGAACAATATTTCTCCCTTGCACCACCCTACCACCCTAGTTTTTCTGGCTGCAACCAGATGGAAGCTATGACTACCTATGTTCAAGCATCCACTTGAAATTATGAGGACAACAGTGCTACCTAGCACCACCCTACCACCTTGAGATATAAATATTTTATTTCTAAAATTTATTACAGTGATACAGTATTTATCAATCTCTTACCAGTCTCATCATTGTTCAGCTACACTACTCTGGTCTGCCTTCATCACTGTGTTCCTACTTGCATATTCTTGCACTTAAGTTCTTGTACAGTCTGTTGTTTTTACCATTTCTTCTCTGTCCAGCTTATGTTCTTCATCTTTGCATATTTTATGCTATGTTCCTTCTATGTTCTTTATCACATACAGTTCAACTTGTTTTACCGAGAAACAACAACCTTCCTTTGTCATGGAATATTTCTTTTATCCATGCTCTCATCATCCATTACTCTCTGAATACCCAACGCCCATGTTGGGAATCTTAGAAATCTCAAGAGCCATGATTCCAGTGCCCTAGAACAATGATTTAGTTAGTGTAATTGAATCATAATTGATCAAGAAACCATGAAGTGAAACAACAACCCTTCGATCAGATTCGGCTTGATCGGTGCCATTGGATTATACGCATAGAGGATTTTTGACTTTTCAATGTGTTGTTCCTGAGTCTGTACTAAGGCTTAAAGTACAGTGTCAAGGCATCCAAAAATATGATAATAGTTGATAGAGGATTTCGCTAACCTTGGTGTGAGAAGCTAATGAAGATTCC
>JZKD02S2376238.1:162815-173318 GCA_000966675.3 Picea glauca | reverse complement strand
GACAACTCATTGATCCATCTTCATCTATGAATTCTCATCAAGGACAATACATATTATATTACATCAATCATCAATCAATCAATCCTTTGACATCAATAAATCACTTGACATCAATTAATGACATCAATCAATCAAACCATTGACATCAATGACAACATGATCCAACAATATGGGTTATGGGCCCACCATATTATATGACCGACATATGTAATATTAGACAATCAACATGGTCAATTTATTGATCAGATGGTTGTTGAGGCTTCTCACCCTGATCTTACACTTTTCCTTTCGATCTTTTATCTCTTCATATTGTTCGCTTATCCTCCTAAGCTTATGCTTTTCCTGTTCTCCATTGTCATTGATGTTCTTTCCATCAATGAAAAGCACACTCTTACTGTAAAACATGCAAACAATATCCTCCTTTGGAATTGATGGGAACCCTGAAAGGTTGCACTATTCTTCTTAGACCTCCAACTGTAGCATCCAGACCACACATTTTCTCCCCCTTTGACATCAATGTCAAAGAAAACATGCTCCCCCTGAGTTGTTCCAGTACTTTTCAGAGGTATTAGATATTCGACCAACACATACTCCCCTTGATAGGATGGACTCTCTTAGGTGAGAGAAAGGATGAAACCCATCTTCTGACAGAGATATTCAAATGGTGTCTTGGCTAGGGGTTTAGTAAAAAAGTCTGCAATTTGTTCTATGAAAGGAATATAGTTCAGCTGAACAACTCTGTTTGTAACATGCTCTTTGAGAAAATGATTCTTTATTGGTATATGCTTCATATTTGAATGGAGAACAATATTCTTCGAGACACTAATGGCACTGGTGTTATCATATTGAAGTGGAATGGGATCAATATAATTTACCTTCAAATTTGCAAGAGTTTGTATCATCCATAAGATCTGAGTGCAACAAGTAGCAGTAGCAATGTACTATGCCTATTTAGTTGATAATGAAATAGATCCCTTCTTCTTACTAAGCCATGCTACTGACAAATCACTTAAGAAGAATGCACCTCCACTAGTTCTATTTCTCTCATCCAAACAGTTTGCCCAATCAGCATCTGAATATGCAGTTAATTGAAAATTCTAATTTTTAGGATACCAAAGACCATAAGTCATTGTACCCTTCAAATATTTGAATATCCTTTAGACAACTGCTAAATGACTTTGTTTAGGAATAGATTGAAAACGACCTACCATTCCAACAACTTGGATTATATCAGGATGGGATGTTGTGATGTATAGAAGACTGTCTATCATTGATTGATATGTTCTTTGATCAACATCAGGTGAAATATCATCTTTATTGAGCTTGCAACCAACCCCCATACGTGTGCTCACAGGTGTAGAATATTCCATCTGAAACCTCTTTAACATCTCTTTCAAATACTTTTCTTGAGAGCTAAATATCCCTACAGAACTCTGATTGATTCGTAAACCAAGAAAATATGACAGTTCTCCTATCATGGACATCTCAAACTCAGTCTGCATTGAATTAGCAAACCATTGAACTGGAGGGTCATTAGTACATCCAAAAATAATGTCATTTTCATAAACCAAAACAACTAATAAATCATCACCTTCAGACTTAATGTATAGATTACTATCAATAGTAACTTTCTTGAACCCTTTGTGTTGTATAAATTTGTCCAGTGTATAATATCAGGCTCATGGTGCCTGTTTTAGTCCATATAATGCCTTTTTCAACTTACAGACATAGTCAGGATTATCTTTCAGTGAAAATCCTTCGGGTTTCTCCACATATACATCTTCTTCTAGATCTCCATTAAGAAATGTTGACTTAACATCCATCTGATATACTTTAAAGTTCTTATGACATGCATAGGAAAAAAACATTCTGATGGCTTCCAATCTTGCCACTGGTGCATAGGTTTCATCAAAATCCTTTCCTTCAACTTGTGCATAGCCCTTACAGACCAGACTTGCTTTGTTCTTGACAATTTGTCCCTTCTCATTCAATTTATTCTTAAAGACCCATTTGGAACCTATGACATTTTTACCTTCAGGTCTAGGAACCATCTCCCAAGTATTGTTTTTCTCAATATGGTCAAGTTAATCATTCATGGTTTTAACCCAATGGTCATCTTCATTGGATTCATTAAATTTCTTGGGTTCCACCATGGATATAAAGGCTATATGTGATTGCTCGGTGTCTTTGATTATCCTTCTCCTAGTTTGTACACCTTTGTCTTTCTCACCAATTATCTGACTTGTATGATGATTCTTTTGAGTAATTTTGGAGGAAGGATTTGATGTTGTCTGCTAATTTGAGTCCTCCTAAGTATTTGTATCTTCATCTGACTTAGAGTCTTCTTTTTTTGATTCTTGGACCTATTCATCTTTAGCTTTAGCTGTGTCCTCTGTAGAAGACTCAATATTTCTCACCTCTCTTACTAGGACTCCTTCATCAACCTTTAAGTCAATGCAATCAAGTAATTTAGACAATATTTTATTAAAGAATCTATATCCTTTACTATCGGTAGAATATCCTAAGAAGATGCCTTCATGAGCCCTATCATCATACTTGCCAAGTTTTTCATTATTATTATTTATGTAGCACTTACTCCCAAATACTTTGAAGTATTTGATTGAAGTAGGTCTTCCATACCACAGTTCATAAGGTGTCTTGTCACTGTGTGGTCTGAGGTGGGATTTATTAAGAATATGGACTGTTGTGTGTATTTCTTCTACCCATTAGGTTTGACCAATGTTATTATCATTCATCATTGACCTGTCCATTTACTGAATTGTTTTTTTTTTCCTCTCAACTACTCCATTTTGTTGTGGAGTTCCTGGAATTGTGTATTCTCTCTTGATCCCATGTTTATCATAGAATTCCTTGAAATCACTTGACATAAATTCTCCTCCTCTGTCTGATCTTACTGCCTTTAACCTATTGTCTATTTGATTCCTAGTTAAAGCCTTAAACATTTTAAATTTCTCAAATGCTTCAGCTTTTTCTTTGAGAAAAGAAACCCAAGTGAGTCTGGAGTAATCATCAATGATCAACATGAAGTAGTTTTCCTTCCTTGTGGCTTCCTCTCTTGATGGTCCACATAAATCCGTATAAACTAGTTGGAGTGGTTTTTTTGTTGAATTAAATCTCTTGGATTTAAACTGTGTCATGGTTAACTTTCCTACTTGGTAGGGATTACACACATAATCTTGTGGATTTGATATTCTTGGAAGATATTTTACTACCTCAAGATTTTTGAGCTTTATTAAGTGGTCAAAGTTTAGATGTCCAAGTATCCTATCCCATAACCATCTTTCATCATTCTTTCTCAGATGACACTCTTCTCTATCTTCTTTCAGCACATATACATTATTATATGTCCTTATGCCTTTATCCACCACTTGTCCCGAGTTTACAGACTTTATCTTACAATCTTTAGAAGTGAACACCACTTCACATCCTCTGTCACACATTTGAATTACACTAAGAAAATTATGTTTCAACCCATCTACAAGTAAAACATCCTGGGCTTTTACTTTACCATTACTCAAACTCACCATCCCTTTACCCTTGATTGTACCTAGTTCACCATTTCCAAATGTCACATTTCTTGTTTTGGTTTTACTTATAGACATAAAATTATCCTTGTCTCTAGTCATGTTCTTGGAACATCCACTATCTATATACCAGGGGTCTTTTTATTTTTGACCTGAAAGTACTAGACCACATTTTTCACTATATTTCTTTTTCCATGTGCTGGCATTTATAGCTAAGGCTTTTATCCTTGGATCTTCTTTGTAATTCTTCAGATGGAAGTTTGTAGCTTTGTGGCCAAAGTTATGACGGTTATAGCATTCAAGCTCATTGTTCAATAGGTCAAAGTGATTGGTGAAACTTTGTATACTCATTGGATGTTTATTTCTATGTTGCAAAGATTGTTTATCTCTTGATCTCCTCAGTTGCATGTATCTAAACTTAATTTGAAAATTTGCAATATTATGACCAAAATTAGAGCAGTAAAAACAATAACCATGGAAGACATTTTGGTACCTGAAGGATGGCCTTATTCTCGGCATTTGTTGCTCCATATTCCTATATATTTGTCTTTTATCAGGGACCATCTTGTCTCTATTAGCTTATGGTGGCAGAGTACTCACATGGTCTGATTGTCTGCTGACTTAGAACTCGATCATCTTTATTGGCTCTTTGCTTTCTGTCTGTTTGTTGCTTGAACCACTTACATAGACTAAACCAGTATTCAACAAAGGAGATCTTTGTTTTCTCAGAATGTCGTTTAGTTCTGCTGAGGCTTTAATGCTTGGAATATTTTGGAGACACAATGCTTTAAACTTCTCCATCTCTTTTCTGGTTTTTACTACCTCTTATTCCAAGGCTTCACATCTTGCCTTCTTCTCTAATAATTGTTGTTTCATAATGTCCTCTATTTTATTTGCCTCTTCTAATTCCACTTTTAGTAGGGAAAAGTCTTCATAAGGTTTTTTACTGTCTTTCTCGAACTGTATCAACAATTGTTTTTTTTTTTTTTTCTTAAATCTGAGTCTAGCAATTTATTCTAGGGAACTGATCAATTCTCCTTCCAAGTCAACCACAGCTTCTTCATCATTAACATCACTTCTTGTGATTTTATTATCATAATCCTCTTTGGCCATAAGAATAAATTCATTAACCTTATCTTCAGAGGAAGAATCACTATATGTGTCTCCTAAAGAGTCATCATTGTTTACACATAAACCTTTCTTTTTACCAAATCTCTTGGATTTGTACTTCTCTTCACCTTCATCGTTCTAGTCCTTCTTCTTGTGTGGACACTTAGATTCAAAGTGACCTATATTTCCATAGTTAAAAAATTTGAAAGGAAACTTACCTTGGTACTTGCCTGATCCTTTCTTTAGTCTTCTCACAATTTTTTCTTCAATTTCATGAGGCTCGAAATACTCATTCTTATCTTCTTTAAATGATGGTTCTCTAGAGGTGGGTTTATATTTACCTATAATCATATCATAAGTAGTCATATTTCCTAGAAGTTGGTCAATAGGTAGAGATTTTAGATCATGAAGTTCTTCTATAGCAAAGACCTTTGGGTTGAACCTATCTGGCATAGATCTCAAAATTTTCTGAACTAAAGAGACTTCCTCAATTTTTTCACCAAGTCCTTTGATTGCATTTACTAGTTCTTCAAATCTTAGAAAGTACTTCCCAACAGTTTCACCCTCTTTCATCTTTAGTTGTTCAAACTGTAATCTGTAGGTTGAATCTTGGCAGCCTTTACCTTCTCATTACCTTCATAAATACTAATGATTTTGTCCCACATTTCTTTGGCAGATTCTAAGTGCATAACTTTTACAAATTCTTCTTCTACAAGCCCACTCAGAATAGAATTCATAGCCTTAGTGTTGAAGCTTAATTATAGCTTGTTATCCTTAGAATATAGTACAACTAGCTTCACATAACCAGTCTCTACCACATCCCATACATCTACACCTAAATCCATTATGTAGGTTCTCATCCTAACCTTCTAGAAGGAAAGGTTTGTTCCATTGAATAGGGGGGACTTATTGGTTGAAGTTCCTTCATGGCTAGTCATGTTTAAGCTCTAGAATCTACCCTTAGATAAAAGGAACCCTCTTTGATACAAATTGTTAGAAAACTGAGAGGGGGGGGTGAATCCATTGTTACTGTGCTTAAACAATTATACCCATTTTAAACTCATTACAAAACACTCAATGATGATCACAATAATTCAGGGAAGTAAGCAATAGAGTATTCAACATCAATAACACACATGAAGTATACAGAAATAGATATTCCTGAGAAAACCTCTTCTTCTTCAAATGATAGGCAGTATTTTTATGTTCTGTACATCATCTATATTTGAGCACAAACTCAATATGAGTCTACCACCTCTATTTTACAAGATGCAATTTGCTGAGAGCACCAAATCTCTGGTTTCTCTAGAACCTACTAGAAGGAAGCACCAACTCCCTGAGTGTTCCAGCAAGTAAAGGCATAAAACATATCAACACATAGCATAAAGCATAGAAACATAGAATGTAAGTGGTTCACCCCCACCCTGGGGCTACGTCCACCAACTCTTCTTTTTTATTATATTTAGTCAAGATTCTTACAGGCACACAGCATCAAAATCCTACTCCACAGAAGACAGGAGATCTGCGTACACTCTGCCAAATCCTCCTTCCTCGAGCTAGGGTACAACACTAAGCCTTCTTACAATTACTTGCACGTAACTCTGCAAGTCTCACATAGTATGCACAAAGAACTTACAATTCTTTGATCACATAGATCTAGCACTTATCCATTTGTACTCACTACATTTCTTTAGCATCTATTTATACATACAAACTAGGCCTAAACATGGGTAAATCCATGGGCCTACATTCCCATACCCGTTACATACTCCCAAATCGCAAAAAGGGGTTGAGATCCCGTGATCGCTGCTTCATCTTGCGCTCCATCTTCGACAGCCTGTCGAAGTCCCAAAATAGGTCAAACTTGACCAAGTATCTCCCAAAACTTGGTCAAGGGCCAACATGTCCCTAACACTCACCTGTGACTCGTCCCGAGTCACTCTAGTTTGGGTAGTTCTGCTTCAAAATCCTCGAGCATGGCGCGAGCTGCTTGGACTTGTTGTTGTGCCATGACCTCCTGTTTAGTGAACTCTTGGATGATTGTGTCTTTGACAGGTCTCTCCAGGCGTTGTTCAACTGCAGTGACAACTAGCTCTAGTTCTGCTCCTTGGCCTTCGACCTTTGTAAAAAATTGGTAAGCCTTATCTTGTACAGGTTGGAGCCTCTGATTTACTTCCATAAATCTGCTATGGATAGTGTGGATATGTTTTTGGGCAGTGCGTTTCTCTTGGGATTTCTTCATTCGTTCCATAACTAACAGGGGCTTCAACTGGGCCTGTATTGTCTCTGCTTGTTTCTTTTCTTCCTGGAGCTGTGACTCCAATGCCTGGAATTTTGGGTTCTTAGTGAGTTGCTCATACGTCTGGGCACTATGATCACTTAGCTTCTTGCATTCCATGGCAAGGTCCTTTAGTCTCTCAACTTCACTCCAGGTAGTTGCTTCTCTTTGGTCCCTCACATCCTATGGAGTCTCAGGCACTATGCGGAGCTCTAAGTCTGCTATTCATTGTTGTAGTTACTAGATAGCTTCTGTGAGATGCTCTACTTGCTACGTGAATCAGTCTTATGCCTTTATTTATAAGATTGTCATAGAGAAAATTTATTTGTTGACCGCTTCTTTCACTTCGAGTTGCTCCCCGAGAAACTAATCTTTTCCTTGCTACATCTGTACTTTTTCTTCATTGAACTTCGCTTGGAGAGCAATCTTTTCCTGCTCTGTAGCTCGATGCTATTCTACAAGAACTCCTTGCACTTGCTTCAAGGCCTAGGTGTCTTGTTCTATTTCTTCTTATGATCGTCGAAGGCGAGCTTCCACTATATCAACTAGTCGGTGGAGTTGGGGTGGTTCATCTCCCAACTCTAGTTCTCCTAATGGTAGGGGCACAGTGGAGACTGCGCGGCTGGACTGAAGGGCTTGTTGTACCCCTCGAAGTTTGACTTCAAGTCTACCATACATTTCTTGCTACTTGGCTTCTTGTTTCTCTGTTATTTCCAATGAAGCATCGTTCAGGGATACTATGATGAAGTCAAAATCATCAGAGGTGAGGACAGTCTGCATCTTGGTCATGGTGGCTTTCGATTTCTTTTGGGGAGAAGGTTTCAAGGGGGAAACCTTCCTCTTCTTCAATGGGTCAACCTTGTCTCTAGGTGGTGTTACTTCTCTTGGCTTCTATCCAGCTTCAACTTTGTCATCACCCCCTCGGTTAGGTGACACTGAAGAAGTCTTCCTTGAGGTGCTGCTTAAGTTTTGGACCTCCTCAATCTTCTTCTGTCTGCTGGTTCCAGGTGTATTATGTTCTCTATGAGTGTCCTCTGGGATGTCAAGATCATATATATCTACATGGTTGGAGGGGATAAGTAGGTCATCGGACCATTCCTTAGTGATTTCCTCAAGGTCTTCTTCTGTAAGTTTATAATATGACTAGAGCTGCTCTTTATGTTCATCTGTTCGCGTTGTAATGTAGGTGAAGTGTCGATCTGCACTGAACTTCATTAGGGGTCAAAGCCTTTGTAAAGTATTCGGATTCATGCGAGGCTCAAATTTGATGGTTCTCTTTAGCTGGAGGTAATATGTATGAAACACAACATCCGACTGCCATTGTTTATTCATATCGCTTGAATACCAAAGGGTAGAGAAATTCGCAGCAAGTGGTTCGAACGACTCTATGTCTGGGAAGGTCACACCTTCTGGCATCTCCCAGACAACAAATGTAATGAGGATTAGGAGCCATCTGAAATGAAATTCATAACCCTTATCCTATGCTTCTCGGAAGACTAGTTCCAACTGGTTAACTAGTTACTTCGCCCAATTCATCTGTAGGCCTTCTGCGCACTTCCCTGCAAGGCTAACAACAAAGTCGGTGACCTGCGTAGGTCAGTTCTTCCTTACTACCTTTCCATCTATCAGTTTACATGTTAGGCGCACTGTGCCACTTTGGATGGAAGCTACCTTGTAACCTCTTGTTCCCTTCTCAACATCGCCATATGTATCCTTGATCATCTGTGCCAGCGCGCGATCTGTGGCTTTTCCTAGATAAAACTCCTGTGAGTGGGGTCCTTGCATACTCAGTCCTGTGATCATTTGGATCAATGTTGGGTCAACTGTAATACGATGGTCTATCCATAAGTAGCTACCATGGTAACACGACAGTAGCATATTGACACATGTGTTGACTTCCTGGTGTCTTCTGAAGTGTGGGATCTTCTTGACATTCAACAAGGTGGACTATGCGAGGTTCATCGTCCATGGATGGGGGATTATATTTGAATTCTTCCCTTCATTCTGGTTAGGTATTTATACGGGGTAAGCATACCATAGATCTTGCGATCTCCGAGGTTGAAGTCATTGAACTTCAATGCTGCGATCATGTCCTGGTCTTCTCAAACTACGTGTATCCCTTTTAAGAGGTATGCAGTAACTATGGTGTACTCAAAATCTCTTGGTACACTATCAAGATTCACCACGCCATCCAGAGGTGGGAGGTAATCGGGAAATATGGTTGGAATCAACTTCGCATTTGATAGGTCATCTTTGTGCTTGGTTCTATTTTCCACTGATGGTCGGGATGGTCCAGCTCCGCGAGCAGTCGACAGAGAGGCTTGCACTGTTCTCGTCGATGAGGCTTTTGCACCTGCATACATTGACATTACTCTTTCACTCATGAGGTTGATGAGAAATTCTTCGACAACTTTCTCTGCAGCGTTGAACTCGTCCGACATACACACTCGGGGTTGGAAATGTCAAGTTCGGGGAGTAACTTAGACACTGCAATAGGATAGAGGGAAATAGCGCAAATATCACTGTGTAAAATCAATGAGTTTGTGGGCTCAGATTCATGGTTATCAAAAGTTTTCTCGGTGCATGGAGCGACGGGATAAATAGATAACTTGGCAGTAGATCTCTTGCAATGGGTGAGAAGCCTTCATTAACTCTGTTCTGTCTGTTACGGTGCGACCCAACAGTTTGGTGACAAACCATAAATGCCTTTCTCCCCGTTCAGAGGGTCGGTCAAAGGGTTATATTGTTCCCAATGACTATATTTCTTCGCCATGGAGAAATGCCATGTGACGTTGTTCTTTTATACCAATGAAGCTCCAATTTTGCAAATTTTCCTTCTGTGAAGTTCCCTTTGGAACCTTCTGTAACTTTTTGATCTTAGCTCTCTTCTTACTTAGCTTACTGGCCTTCTTTCCAGTGAGCTTCGTCTTGGTATTCCTTTTTCCATTATGATTCTTATCTAATTTTGGCATAGTTACTTCACGCTATTGAGATTCTTTCCTAAGATTCGAGGGTGATACTTCTTCTTTATCTGGAATAGGTACTTCAATCTTCTATGGGTCTTCTAGTGTTTTTGCAACTTTGACATCCAGGTCTATGGTGTTAAATAGCTTCGATTTTTTCTTTTGTTCGTTAATCAAGTGTGTGATCCTTCTAGTCATGAAATCTTTTAATTCTTTCTTCTGCTACTCTAAAACTTCTTCTTCTTCTTTCCTTCTGGCCTGATCTTTTTCAATCCAAGGTTTTCCTAGTAACATGGTAAATGGGGTGTTGTTCTCAATAAATTTAACAATCTCAAAATCCTCCTCTATCAAAGTCCCATTGGCATGCATAGGTATCTATCTAAGATTTCCACATAGGTTTATCAGCTTTCCTCTAAATAAACCTATTCCTCCCAATGAAGAAGTCATAGAAGGCTTCCCTAAAAGTTCCCAAGTTCTTTTTGTCATGATACTTACCTGTGTTTCCTCATCTAGAACACAGTCAATGTCGAAGTCTCCTATTCTTGCTTCAATGCATGCTTTTTATTTGAAGATCTCTGATAAGCTGACAACTTGGTGGTCATTCTGT
>JZKD02S2376238.1:126911-147442 GCA_000966675.3 Picea glauca | reverse complement strand
AATTGGTATCAGAGCAGGTTCCTTCAGGAAACAATTTAACCACTAGAAGGAGATCATGGATTATTCTGAGAATGGAGTACCACTCTTTAATGATCTGAATGGTTTAAAGTATGAGATATGGAGTGGATGTACGAATGCATTTTTAAAGGAACATGTGTATGATATTTGGAAATCAGTTGTTACCAGATATGATAGTTCAAAAAGGGAAAAGACTACATCAAAGAAGGAACTGAAATGGAATAACAAAATTGCAATGGATTTGATTTTGAAAGGGCTATGTGATTCAGTAAAGGACTAAGTGGGTAAATGTTCATCGGCTAAAGAACTTTGGGATAAGTTACATAATATCTATTCTTCACCCATCACAGATTCAAAGAATGGAAAAGAAGATGCAGGCACAGATCAAGCAGAAAGATGTTCATCATGTCAAAAAAATTCAGAAGATAAAGAGTACATAATCAACAGAAGTATGTTGTTTTTCTTTAATTGTAAAAAACACATACATCTTGAAATGGAAAGCCATGAAGGAAATGAGATAGAAAAAATAATTGAAATAGAAGAAAATTATGAAGCAGAACTGATCAATGCTTTAGATGAACTAAGAAAATAAAGAGAATAAAACAAGTCACTTAAGAAAGAATTGATGAAACAAAAGGAAAGTGTTCACTTTTTTGAAGAAGCCCAACAGGTCATCGAGAACTTAAGAACTCGGCTAGAAGAATCCATAAATATCGAAGAAAATCTTGAAGATCAAAAATACTATATGGAAGCCAACATAGAAACACGGAAGGAAGAAGTGGAAATGAGAGAGAACATATTGACAGATCATCCTAAGGAAAGAACTAACGATCTAAACCAACTTAAGGCAAAGTTTGGTCAAGAAGATAAAGGACTTGAAGAAGAAATATCCACATTAAAAATACATCTTGAAGAAGTGAAGAGAACAGAAGAAGTCATGAAGTCTCAGATAATGAAGAAAGAAAAAGAGGTTGAGAAGCTTGAAGAATAAGTTGTCACATTGAGAAGTAAAATCGTCAAGCTCAACAAGAATGTTGAAGAGACAGAAACATCCACATCAGTTGTAGAGAATGAAGAGAAGAACTATATATTGCTAGAAAAGAAGAATGAAGATTGGAGAAATATTTATGCACAAGTACTCAAAGGAAGGAATCGTGATCAACCAGAATCTAAGAAAACTAATAAACATACACCTTCAAGAAGACCATCCATGTTCAAGTTGTTGGTTGTGTAGCCTGATTATCTTCTTGATTCAGAGGTATTTGTTTCTAGCCATGTTTATGCCCCATGAAGACTTTACACCCTGGAATAATGTACACTCCTCCACACAGGGGAGTGCAGGGGGGGGTTACCCCCCCTGCAGGGTTTGGGGGAAAGAGGGACCCTGAAGGAAATTTTTCCTTGTAAATGTATATTGTAATTTCATAATAAATCTGGACCGTTCATTATAAGGTTACAGATATGACGGTATAAGTTATGTTAGGGTTTTTTTTCCCTAGAAGGAAACCCTCTTTTATGAGGGAAATGTATTGTGGCTATGTATCATTACGAATATTTTATTCTGAGTGAGGAGACTATGAGATAAAGAAGAGGAAGTTACAACGTGTGTGTTGTAGGTTGTATCCCTTCATTTGTTGGATAAAAATAAAGGAAGGACCTGGAAATTTTTCAAGTGGGTGTAGCCCACACTGGGTGAACCACGTATATATGTGTCTCTATTATATTGTGTATCATATGTGTTTTATTTACATATTTGTTTTATTTTATTGCTCAGAAATCCTGTTTTTCTAGCACAAGACAAAAAGAACCTTCAATCATGATCATCATCAGTCAAGGCAGAAATTCAGAAGGACTAGACCACAAAGAAGATCATTCACTCCCAGGTATTTAAATTTATTTTATGGTCATTGTTTTTATTGTACTAACTTTAGACATAAGGTTGCATATTACAGGGATTATAAAAGAAATGTTCAAGTGATCCAGGTGGATATTGGTGGCCACCCACCTATTCCACTTGGACCCACACCATTGTTTCCTTCAGTTTTTTAGTTTCCTTAATTGTAGCACAATTTACTATTTTTAGCATTTTTTCAGGTCCTAAACTTCTGGAGCCGTTTTGAGGCCCTAAACAACGTTTTTTTGGCATCAATGCTTCGACGAATATGAGTTCATTTCAAACTCAATATTCGCTATAAAAAATGTGTTCCTCAGATAGATATTTCTAATGATGCATCACGTGTGTCAAACGGAGATAGTATGCCAAAGTTACGACCCCGATAAATTGATGTACCAATTTACCCCGATGGGGCCCATATTCTAGTGCTTCATCTCCTAGGGTTAGGTTTTTGGATGTTTAGGTTTTTCCATTGTTTCTCAATAATATATAGGCCTTCTAGGTTCATTGTAACAGGGAGTTCAGAGGCCAGTAGTCTCCACATCTATTCTCAGAGATAAGCTAACAACACCCGAGCTATTTTATTTCTATTCTGTCTATAAGCATATTTCAGTCATTTGTTGTTAATGAAATGAAGTTTTACTTCCGCTACATCTCTGGGTTTATGTGTATTTCTGTATTTCATTGTGTTCCTGCATAAACCCGGATCAGTGGTATCAGAGCAGTCTTCTCTTTCTCGATCCTTCTTTGAATGTCCCCAACGAGGTCGGGGTATAAGGAGTTAGAGATCGATCGGGTTGAACTGTTGTGATGCAGGAGCATCTCTCCACGTCAGCAAATTCAAATCACATGTTGAAGAGAGGTGTAGTCCTCATTTAAAATTTGAATTTGAATGTAATTTAATGTCTTAGGTTGTTGAGCCGTGAAGTCATGCCTTTGCACAGGCTATAGTTAGATAGGCCTTTAATGTTTTGTAAGGCTGATATCTAGATCAGATTTGCAGACTAGACAACCCTTTCAATGCCATTGAATAGAGTAGGTAGATTGGAGGGAAGAGCTCGAAGAGCCCCCTCAGGTAAAGATCTTTTTGGGTCTCATTTTGTAGTAGTTAGCATAGAGAAAAGAGGAGAGTTGTAAGACAAGAGAAGGAGCTGAGACTTTGATATAGTTCATGCTCAGGAACACCTTGTAAAAATAGGCATTTTCCATTTAACACAAACAACAGTTTTTCCTACATATTTCTTGTGTTGAATGAATGTCTATGTGTGTTCAAATTATGATGTGAATGTATGCTGTAGTTTTTCAATTGCAAGAGTGTGTTTGGTTTCAGGATTGAGAGGTCTTTGAGGCTTCACACCATGAGGGTGTGACAGAACATTGTGGGTTCTGATAGTCGTGCACAGAGGGTGCATTTCTGAATTATGTGGGTTCAAACAGAGGCATGCCAGGTGGGCACAGAAGATGAAATCAACAACTCAGGAGGAATACCTCAAGGCTGTTGAATACCTTGGAGGCAAGGTTGTGTAGGAGAAAACACATTTGCAGACAAAATCTATGAGGGGTTCTATGAAGCTCTGCCAGGAGAGCATCAAGCCAGTGCAAGGAGTGCAAAAGAGAAGAAATCTGTTGTGAGTTCAGATTGAAGTCAAGATCACTAAGGATTCTGAGAGCTCTGCCAAGTGGGAATTGAGCATATGCATAGTGATGCATTAAGAAGAACTCTACTGTGAGTTTAACAGGAGAACAAGGATCACTAAGGATTCTAAGAGCTCTGCCAGGAGGGCATTAAGCAAGTGCATAGGGCACATAGAAGGGGACAGAACTGCTAGATGTTCTGTAAGAAGATACTCTGCCAGGTGGGCATTGAGTAGGTGTGCAGACAGGCACAAGAGGAGAAAAGAACTCCTTGAGTTCTGGAATTAGTAGAAGAGTCCAAGAAGAAGGATCTCCGTAGGGTTGTTGAACACCCTGAAACTCTCAGTAAAAGGTTGCTTGAACAAAGGTATAGCTAGGGGGGAATTTGAACTCTCCATCTGAGGAAGAAAGGAAAAAGGGACTTAGTTCCTTAGAAATCTGAGTTCGTGAGTAAGCTCAGGAGGGATAGCACCTCATGCGTACAGAGACTTTGCAAGGAGTGCAGGAGTCATGGAAACCTCTTAAGGTTCCAGAGAAGTCCAATCTTAGGAGGGCGAGTGCTTTTACACACAAAACCATAGCTACAAGGAGTGCAGATGCTTAAAGAGTTCGGAGTTTTTAAAGCTTAGGAGGAGTGGTGTTTTTGTACGTGCAAGCAAGACTCGAGGTGTAGAGCTCGTAGGGAAAAGAATTCAAATTTAAGGCCTTAGACATTTGGAATTCTTCCAAGTGTTAGAAGAAAGCGCAGAAGCTTAGGAGGGCACACAGCAGTTATCATATCAGGCTGAGGAGAAGAGATCTGGACCATTGGTTTTCCATGTCCAGGAAGCAGCAGAGAAGTGCATAGGATAGAGGATCTAAACCGTCATATCTTGAGCGAAGAACCTGACAGCCATTGGATCTGTCGAGAGTTGCCCGAGGTTTAAACCCTCGCAGGCGGAAGCGATAGTCCCAAAAGGGCGAAAGAATCTGAGCCGTCCATTGGAGAGGACACGTGTCATGAGATCACCCATATCGGGGATTCAGACATCGGAGGTAAGAGAAGGAAGTCTCTTGACTTCGTGAGTAGCGAAATCGTGAGGGAATTGCAGTCGTCCATCTGAGGAGGACAGGTGGCAGAGATCAAGGGATCTTACGAACTCGAAGGTTCGCAAGGTGAGAGCCCAAAGGTTGGGCGCTCCAAGTCATGAGCAGTGAAGTGGTGAGAAGATCAGGACCGTCTGTTGGAGGAGGACAGGTGGCAGAGATCTAAGGATCTCGCGAACTCGAAGGTTTGCAAGGTGAGAGCCCAAAGGTTCGGTGCTCCAAGTCGCGAAATCATGAAGTGTCGAAAACAGGCATGAGGGACACATGGTAGAACCATAAAATTGGACCCAGGAAGTAGACAGGAAGACACATGTCATCTGGTGAAGGAGTCAACACCCTGTTGACCTCTCATGTCTTAGGGATTCGTGAGATAAGAGCACGAAAGCTCGATGTCAAACCTCGTGAAGTCGCGAGTAGTGAGAACGCGAGGAGGAAAGTCAACATCGCCTCTCAGGGGTTCATAAAAGGAAGGTACCAAGGTTGGACACTCGAACTCGTGAAGGTGTGAGAGGAGAGAGGTGCTAGTGTGAAGCCTAGTTGGTGGTCGCGCGAGGAAGGTGCTAATAGAGGAAGAGTTATACCCATTTTGCGATCTCGGGTATCACAAGATTGGAGAGGAAGAGTCGAATGCTTCGACTTGCGAACTCGCGAGATCGCGAGATTTTGACAAGAGACCTTGGGTTACACCTATGGTCATAGCATTGTGGTCGCTTGGGAAAGGTGGAGCTTGTGCCTAGTGTTGTTCGCATAGGGGAGCTTCTCGAAAGAATCTGTGGATAGATTTAGAAGATATTTCAGCAAGGGATCGAAGGAGTCGCTTTGGCTCATGAATTAGAGTGAACGATCCTTAAGATCGGGAGGTCACGCAGAGACTTTGTTGAGGAAGAGGTGGAATCTACGTCATTGTGGTATCAGAGTGAGAACTCTGTTTGTATATTTGAAGCAGAGGGAGAAGGAAAAGGAAGAAAACAGAGCATTTAAGACTCTATGATGATTGTTCGCAGGTAGGCAACATTCCATAGACAGTCAGGAGGACTATGGAAGAGGCTAGAGACACTCAAGGTTTCAGAGTGACAGCAGCAGATTTTCCAACAGGGAAAATAGACAGTGAGATGGCTAAAAGACAGTGTAAGCTGTTAAAATGGTGGTTGAGGCCTGCTGAAAACCTCAACAAACCAGAGAAAAGGGTTCAGATATGTGAACCGGAGACTGGGAGAAATCTCAGCAAGGCTGAGGATGAAATGGGATCAGATGAAGATCTCATGAACTGCCAGGAGGTCAGAGAAGAAATTCCTAATTTCCATGTGGGCAAAGGATTGAGATCACTGTGGGATCTCACAGACTGTCATGAGGACAGCCAGGTAATTTCACATTACCAGGTGGGCAATGAATTGAGATCGTTGTGGGATCTCATAGACTGCCAGGAGGGCAGTAGAGAATTTCCAAATTTCTAGGTGGGCAAGGAAAAAGAGATGGGATTAGTTGATCTCATAGACTGCCAGGAGAGCAGCAAGAAAATCCCTTATTTCCAAGTGGGCAGGGATGACCAGATGAGACTATATGAGGGTCTCACAAACTTAGAGCTAAGGATGGATCAGCAGGTGCAGCTGACAGAAGAGGAATATCTGAGGAATCTTCAAATGATTGGGGGAATCAAAATATTCCTACCATTTTCCCAAGAGGAGGCAGAAATATGCGTTGCGGATGTTGAGGTAGCAACAGTAGAAGCAGGACAGCCAACTAAGACTATCATAGAAGCATTGGACCAGATATCTAAAGCTACCCAAGAAGAAAGGGAAGATGAGCATTCTGAGGATTGTCTCAATACTTTCATCCAGGAAGATGAAAAGAAGGAAACTGAAACACTAAAGCTAGCGGCAGAAGAAGCCAAAGAGTAGGCAGATAGATTACTCACTCCATGGGAGATGGAGCTGGAGATACTGGAGGATTGGTTGAATAATCCAGAGCCAGCAGGTGACTGCCATGAACAGATATTGACAGAGGAGAATTCTGAGGAATCGCTCAGAATTTTCAGCTAGAGAGATGAAAAGGTAATGAAGACTACAGAGATGAACTCTGTAGCAGGGTGGCAAGTTAAGGCCACAAAAGAAGATGATGAAGATGAAGAAGGCATGGGAGATCACAATGGTCTGCCCAATTGCAGAAAATTTTTGCACCTAGAGAGACTGCATGAATGGAGCCAACCACTGGAGTAGCTGAACGAAGTGATCGAGGAGATCAGAGAGATTATGATCAGGTCAACAAAGACTACCAGTGAGGAGAAGTTGAGCAGAGAAGCAGAAGAAGCAGCAGCCGCAGCACGGAAGCAACAACAGCAGGGAAATGGAGCGGATGAACGGCTCCAGAAATTTATTTGGGATCCAGGAGGATTTCAACAGTTGAGATGGGAACCTCATGAGCAGGAGCTCATGAATTTTGCAGCTAAGGAGTATGATGCAGGGGCATCTCTCCACATTAGCCAGCCAGCCAGCTAGCCACGTTAGGGAATTCAAATCGCATGTTAAAGAGAGGCACAGTCCTCATTTAAAATTTGAATTTGAATGTAATTTAATGTCTTAGGTTGTTGAGTCGTGATGTCATGCCTTTGCACAGGCTGTAGGTAGATAGGCCTTTAATGTTTTGTAAGGCTGAGATATAGATCCGATTTGCGGACTAGACAGCCCTTTCAATGCCATTGAATAGGGTAAACAGATTGGAGGGAAGAGCTCGAAGAGCCCCCTCAGGTAAAAGATCTTTTGGGGTCTCATTTTGTAGTAGTTAGCATAGAGAAAAGAGGAGAGTTGTAAGAGAAGAGAAGGAGATGAGACTTTGATATAGTTCATGCTTAGGAACACCTTGTAAAAACAGGCATTTGCCATTTAATGCAAACAACAGTTTTTCCTGCATATTTCTTGTGTTGAATGAATGTCTATGTGTGTTCAAATTATGCTTGAATGTATGTTGTAGTTTTACAATTGCAGGAATGTGTTTGGTTTCAGGCTTCAGAGGTCTTCGAGGCTTCACACCATGAGGGTGTGACAGAACATTGCGGGTTCTGATAGTCGTGCACAGAGGGTGCATTTCTGAATTCTGTGGGTTCAGACATAGGCATGCCAGGTGGGCACAGAAGCTAAAATCAACAACTTGGGAGGAAGACCTCAAGGTTGCTGAATACCTTGGAGGCAAGGCTGTGTAGGAGAAAACATAGTTGCAAACAGAATCTCTGAGGGGTTCTGTGAAGCTCTGTCAGGAGGGCATTGAGCCAGTGCAAGGAGTGTGCAGGAGAAGAAATATGTTGTGAGTTCAGATTGAAGTCGGGATCACTAAGGATTCTGAGAGCTTTGCCAAGTGGGCATTGAGCATATGCATAGTGATGCATTAAGAAGAACTATGTTGTGAGTTCAATAGGAGAACAAGGATCACTAAGGATTTTGAGAGCTCTGCCAGGAGAGCATTAAGAAAGTGCATAGGGTGCACAGAAGGGGACAGAACTACTAGATGCCATGTAAGAAGATACTCTACCAAGTGGGCATTGAGTAGGTGTGCAGACAGGAAAAAGAGGAGAAAAGAACACCTTGAGTTCTGGAATTAGTAGAAGAGTCCAAGAAGAAGGATCTTCGCAGGGTTGTTGAACACCCTGAAACTCTCAACAAAAGGTTGCTTGAGTAGAGGGATATCCAGGGGGGCATTTGAACTCTCCATCTGAGGGAGAAAGGAAAAAGGGACTTAGTTCCTTAGAAATCTGAGTTCGTGAGTAAGCTCAGGAGGGATAGCACCTCATGCGTGCAGAGACTCTACAAGGAGTGTAGGAGTCATGGAAACCTCTTAAGGTTCCAGAGAAGGTCAAGCCCAGGAGGGAGAGTGCTTTTACACACAAAACTGTAGCTACAAGGAGTGCAGAGGCTACAGAACTCCTTGAAGAGTTCGAAGTTTTTAAAGCTCAGGAGGAGTGGCGTTTTTGTACGCGCAAGCGAGACTCAAGGTGAAGAGCTCACAAGGAAAAGAATTCAAAGTTAAGGCCTTAGACATTTGGAATTCTTCCAAGTGTTATAAGAAAGCGCAGAAGCTCAGGAGGGCACACAGCAACCATCAGATTAGGTTGAGGAGAAGAGATTTGGACCATTGGTTTTCCACGTCCAGGAAGTAGCAAAGAAGCACACGAGAAAGAGGATCTAAACCGTCAGATATTGAGTGAAGAAACCGACAGCCATTGGATCTGTTGAGAGTTGCCCAAGGTTTAAACCCTCGCAGGCGGAAGCGAAAGTCCCGAAAGGGCGAAAGAATTTGAGTCGTCCATTGGAGAGGACACATGTCATGAGAGCACCCATATCGGGGATTCAGACATCGGAGGTCAGAGAAGGAAGTCTCTTGACTTCGCGAGTAGAGAAGTCACGAGGGAATCACATCCGTCCATCTGAGGATGATAGGTGGCAAAGATCAAGGGATCTCGCGAACTCGGAGGTTCACAAGGTGAGAGCCCAAAGGTTGGGTGCTCCAAGTCGTGAGCAGCGAAGTGGCGAGAAGATCGGGACCATCCGTCAGAGGAGGACAGGTGGCAGATATCTAAGGATCTCATGAACTCGAAGGTTCACAAGGTGAGAGCCCAAAGGTTGAGTTCTCCAAGTCACGAAATCATGAAGTGCCAAAGACAGGCACGAGGGACATGTGGTAGAACCACAAAAGTGGGCCCGCGAAGTAGACAGGTGGACACACGTCATCTGGTGAAGGAGCCAACACCCTATTGACCTCTCGCGTATCGAGGATTAGCGATATAAGAGCACGAAAGCTCGACGTCGAACCTCGCAAAGTCATGAGTAGCGAGAATGCGAGGAGGAAAGTCAACATCGCCTCTCGGGGATTCGTAAAAGGAAGGTACCAAGGTTGGACACTCGAACTCACGAAGGTGTGAGAGGTGAGAGGTGCTAGTGTGAAGCCTAGCTAGTGGTTGTGCGAGGAAGGCGCTAACAGAGGAAGAGCTATACCCATTTCACGATCTCGGGTATCGCAAGAATGGAGAGGAAGAGTTGAATGCTTCAACTCGTGAACTCGCGAGATCATGAGATTTCGAGAAGAGACCTTGAGTTAGACCCATGGTCATAGTGTTGTGGTCGCTTGGGAAAGGTGGAGCTCGCGCCTAGTGTTGTTCACATAGGGGAGCTTCCCGAAAGGACTTGTGGATCAATTTAGAGGAGATTCCAGCAAGGGATCAAAGGAGCCGCTTCGGCTCATAAATTAGAGCGAACGATCCTTAAGACCGGGAGGTCGCGCAAAGACTCTGCTAAGGCAGAGGTGGCGTCTGCGTCATGTTGCAAGATCAGCCTCGCAAACCCCAATGGCCTCCCATGGGGGAAGAAAAGAAGGATGAGGGAGTAGGAGATCCTATAAAATTATTTCTCAAGGAGACCCTCGAGAAAAAAAGGAACGCGACGATGGATAACTTTTCCTAGATCCTTCAACGACTGCCCACTAGTAGGGCATCTACATCCAACAACCACTCTGGAGGCACCACTCCTTTTAAGGTACAAGTAAAGTTTGAAATTCCTATATTTGAGGGCCAAATAGATGTATATGTTGTAGATAGATGGTTGAATCTGTTAGAAGGATATTTCTCGGTTCATGACTTTTTCGACCGAGAAATTATTTTTGTACTCCTTAAAGCTGCCCCTCATGTCAAGGACTCATGGGAAACCTACTGGGAGAAACAGAGCGAGGGGTAACCCCCTCTGTTCTTGATTTCACCCACTTGGAATTCTTTCCGAGACGCCATCAAGGAACAATATTATTGCATGGGGAGATATGAGGAAAAATACATACAATGGACTATGTTGCGACAGCAAAGAGACCAAGATGTGCCTAAGCTGACGAATCTATTTCATACCCTACACACAAAGTTGGGTATCAAATATTCGAAGAAACATTTGGTGTTAAAGTACCACAATTGTATTCATAGATACATTTAAGAGGAAATGGATTTCTTCGACATCTCCTTGCTTGGTGTGGCATACCGGTATGCTTCCAAGATTGAGCAGAAGTTCAAACAGAAGAAGCGAGACTTTGGGTCTACGAATCAGAAGCAAGGGAAAGGTACCCCCAAACCATGAAACAAAGGAACAAGCCAAGGTGGGGCAGCCCAGGACAACCCACCAAAGCCGCAAGCAAAGAACCATGAAGCCAAAAAAGGACACAGGGAAGTGGTGTGAGTTCCATAAGAGCTCCACTAACAACACAAGTGAGTGTCGGGCCAAGCAGTCACTGGTAGCCGAGTTGAAGGTTTCTGAATCAAATGCAGGCTCCAACTCTGAATCAAAACCTAACAAGGGGAATGATAGGGGGAAGCAGATTATCGATGCGGATCCAAATGCCACTGTTACCACCATGAAGATCCAGAAGAAGGAACTAGAAGATCCATAGGAGGCAGAGCGCTTCTTCCATTCCCATATGTGGGTAAAGGGTTCCCTGTTGTAGTTAATTGTTGACAGCAGGAGCTAGAATAACCTCATCTTAGTAGAGGTTGTGAAATGGCTAGGCTTTTCGACCACATCACACCCACAACCATACACCATCGAGTGACTGCACCAAGGACAGGACCTCCGCGTCAGCCAACAATGCTTCCTTCCGTACAACATCAATCCCTTCATGTATGAGGTATTATGTGACATTTCTTCTCTTGATGTTTCTGATGTATTATTAGGCCAACCATACTTGTGGAAGTGACATGTTGTGTATGATTCCAGGCCTCGTGTTGTTATTATTACTTTGGGCAATAAGTTGTATAGGATACTGGAAATAGCACCACCTACAACCATCTCTTTGGTTACTGAAAAAAATGCAATAAGATCATTGCCAAAACCAGGAAATTTGTTTTCCTGATGATCTACCCTTAGGGAAAGAAGAATATTGTGGCAATGAACTCCAGACAGGGCCCCTCTACACGACAACAACAGATGGATAAGGCGCTGGAGGAGTACGAGGAAATATTCACCTCCCCCTCAGGGGTGCCTCTACACTTCCAGGTCAAGCATCCCATCGATCTGACCCTAGGTGCATTGTTGCCCAATGGACCAATCTATCAGTGCTCTATTATGAAGAATGATGAAATCGAGAGGCAGATTCAGGACCTGTTATAGAAAGTTCACATCCAACTGATTTCATCACCATGTGGGAGCTCGATCATGCTGGTGCAAAAGAAGGATGGGACTTGGAGACTCTGCATTGACTATCGGGCACTGAACAATATCATTTTTCGGAATAGGTACCCGATCCCACAGATTGATGACCTTCTGGACCAACTCAAGGGGGATAAATATTTCATCAAGATCGACTTGAAGTTTGGATATCACTAGGTACCAATTGAACCCTCTGATGTGTGGAAGACTCCCTTCAAATCCAAGGAGGGCCTTTTCGAATGGTTGGTCATGCCCTTCGAGTTGACAAATTCCCCTGCAACCTTCATGAGAATAATGGACGACATCTTGCGACCATTCACCAACTCATTTGTAGTGGCGTACTTGGATGAAATTATGATCTTTAGCTAGAGTTGGGAAGATCACCTCCATGACATCCGACAGGTCCTCCAAACACTGCAACAACACAAGTTGTGTGACAATTTGAAGAAGTGCACTATGACCCAGGTTCAGTATCTAGGATACATTATTGATGAGGGGGGGGTGCATGTGGATTTTTGGCATACGGACAAACCCAGGGTTCAACGCTACAACAATGCACTAATGAAACCCTAACTACCGGCCCTTTCAACAACACCTGTGAAGCAAATGAAGTCTCACCCGAGGTAGATGCAGGGGTGGTTGTAGGACTCAGGTGTCTGAAACCTTAGTTGGGACACAGATATGTGATTGTAACACCTTAACAGAGCACTTAGCAATTATGATTCATCAATATTCAGTCTTATCTTACAGCACAGCTAAACCCTAACAGAATATCTGCGTAGTATTCAGATAGATCCAATAGACTCAAGCACTAAGCATACCAACATAGATCAGATCTAGCATTCATTCACATTATTCGGCACAAATATATCATATTAACTTCATCTATCATCTAACATCACATTAATCATTGAATCACATAAACAAAATAACAACCAAGAAGCACAAAGCATTCACAACACATGATATACGTGGTTCACCCCCACCCTAGGGCTATGCCCACCAACTCTTTGTCTTCTTTATTATATTGGATCAATTTTTTTACATGCACAAAGCCTCAAAATCAACTCCGCGGAGGACAGGAAATCTGTGCACCTCGCTAGATCCTCCTTCCTTGAGTTACAACACAAAGCCTTCCACGGTCTCTTACAATCACTTGCACTTATCTTTGCAAGCCTCACATAGTATGCACAAAGAAATTACAGTTACCACTTGCACTTAGCACTTAGCACACACTGGCCTCTTCTTACATCGCCTAGCTAGTTATTTATACATTAAAAAATAGGCCTAAGCATGGGTAAAACCCATGGGCCAACATCCCTATTCTTGTTACAAAATCCCAAAACCCTAAAAGTCCTAAAAAGGGGTCGAGATCCCACGATATCCACTTCAGCTTGCGATCCGCCTTGAGAAGTATGTTGTTCTTGGGATCACTTCATCCTCTCAATGGATGACAGGGGCTTTAACTACACCTATACTATTTCTACTTGTTGCTTCGCCTCCTGGTGTTGTGACTCTAGTGCCCTCAATTCAGGATCCTCAGTGAGTCACTCATAAGTTTGGGCACTGCAATAACTTAGATGTTTACATTCCATGGTGAGGTTCTTGATTCTTTCAACTGCACTTTGAGCAGTTTCTTCTCGTTGATCCCGCATATCCTGCGGAGTATTGGGCATTGTTTGTAGCTCCATATCTGTGATTCTTTATTGAAGTTTTTGGATGGCTTCCGTGAGTTGCACTACTTGGTGTTCTACTGGTTCTTCCTCCTTCTTCTCCAAGCTTGTCACACAGAGAAGTTCTCTATTGACTGCTTCTTTTACTCCAACTTGCTCCATGAATAATTTTTCTTTCTTCTGTTGGATCTATGCTTTCTCTTCTTTGAACTTTGCTTGAAGGGTGTCCCTCTCCTGTTGCGCAATCTTGCATTTCTCTATAACTTCCTCCTATGCTTGATGTAGGGCCACTGTGACCTGCTCTTTCTCAACTTGTGCTCGATGAAGGTGAGCTTTGGTTACATTAGCTAGTCTATGGAGTTGGGTAGGCTCATCTCCCAACTCTAGTTCTTCTGAGGGTGGGGACGCAGTGGACACTGTGTGGCTCAAATAAAGGGCTTGTTGTACACCTCTTAGTTTTGCTTCAATTCTATTGTACATGGATTCTTGTTTTTCTTTATTTCTTTGAAAAATCTCTTTTGAGGCATCTCCTACAGTTGAAATAATGAAGTTGAAGTCATCGACCGTGAGTACACTCTGCATCTTTTACTTATTGGATTTGGACTTCTTCCATGATGAAGGTTTTGTGGGGGGGACCTTCCTTTTCTTAGATGGATTAGTGTCATCAGGGAGGTTCTGCTGCAGTGTTACTTAGCCTTTCTTATCTTCTTCTTGTTCTTTTTCCTATTTGTTCACTTCGTCATTACCTCCTCCGCTAGGTGACTCAGATGTAGTCTCTTCTGATGTGTTGTGTATTGCCTGTACATCTTGCTTCATTTTCTTCCTATTGTTTCTTGGGAAATCATACTCTTCGCGAGTAACCATGATTTCCAATGAGGTCTGGGTCAGATAGCTCTGCAGGGTCAGTAGGGATAAGGAGTTATGTGGGCCAATCTTTAATGATTTCTTCTAGGTCCTCTATAGTGAGCTTGTAGTACTACTGAAGTTGTTCTTTACTTTCATGGGCACGCGCAGTGATATAAATAAAATTCCTATCTGCATGGAATTTCATAAGAGGCTTGAACCTGTCCAAGGTGTTCGACGTCATATGAGGGAAGGACTCAATATCCCTCCTAAGTTGCAGGTAATAGGTATGAAATATTGCGTTTGACTTCCACTGATTTCCCATATCTCTCGAACACCAGAGCATGGTTAACTTCACAGCAAGGGACTCGAATGGATTGATGTCAGGGAAGGTCGCACCTTCCGACATCTCTGAAGGAGTAAACATGATGAGAATCAGGAGCTAGCTGAAGTGAAACTCATAGCCCTGATCCTAAGATTCACGACAATCCAGTTCGAGTTGGTTAACTAGGTACTTCACCTAGTTCATATATAAGCCTTCTACGCATTTCTTAGTGAGGTCAACGACAAACCCTATGACCCTCGTGGGTCTATTCTTTCTTACTAGCTTTCCTGCAATTAATTGGTATGATAGGCACACTACACCATTCTAGATGGAGGCTACGTCGTAGCCTCACGTCCCGTTCTCAACATCATCGTATTTTTATTTAATCGTCTGTGCCAAGGCATAGTCTGCAGCTTTTCCTGGGTATAAATCTTGTGGGTCTGGTTCCTTCATTGTTATTTCGGTGATCCTATGGATCAACGTCGGATCGATAGTGATTCATTTGTTCAACCACAGATAGCCACCATGGAAGAATGAAAGCAGGATCTTAACGTGGGCGTTAACCTCCTAGTGCCTTCCAAAATGTGTAATCTTCATTACATTCAAAAGGGTGGATTGTGCGAGGTTCATCGTCCATGGCTGAGGGATGATTTTCGTATTCTTTCCCTTTGTCTTGGTCAGATATTTGTGAGGTGCGAGCATGCCATATCTCTTACAGTATCCCAGGTTATAGTCACTAATTTTCAATGTCAGAATCCTCTCTAGCTGTGGTCTGACTGCGTGTATCCCCTTAGGAAGATGCACAATGATGATGGTGTAGTCAAAGTCCCTCGGGACACTGTCATGAATCACTACACCGGCTGGGGGTGGGATGTAATCGGGTATGATGGACAGTAATAACTTCGCATTCTCCAAGTCATCTCTATGCTTGATTATTTTCTTAGTTGCAGCTCAGGATGGTCAAGATCCATGAGAATTCGATGGGGAGGCTTGCACTCCTCTCATCGATGAAGATTGTACACCCATAGATATTACTCTTTCAGTCATGAGTTCGACAAGTATCTTCTTCATAGATTCTTTGACTGTGCTAAGTTCTTCATGCATGCATGCTCTTGGTTGAATATCTCGGGTTGATAAGCAACTACTTGATGCAACGGGATGGATGGCAATAGCTCGATGATAATTGCACGAAATCAATTTCTTTGTGAGATCATATAATCATGAGTGGTAAAAGTGTTCTCGGTGCTAGGCTTGACTAACTAAGTAGACAACTAGGTAACGAATCTCTCCAATGGGTGAGAAGCCTTCATTAATGTAGTTCTGTCTATTACGGTGTGGTCCCAACAGTCTAATGGCGAGCTTCCTAGCCATAACTTCTTTTCTAATTGTTTGGGCTAACGGTTATAATGCCTCCAACGGTCATATTACTTTGCCATGGCGAAGTTCCATGCTGTGTTGTATTTATATCCCGACGAAGTTCAAATTTTCGAACCCTTCCCTCTGCGCATTTCTTTCTGGTGTTGTTTGTAATGTTTCTATCTTTGCTTTCTTCTTATTGATCTTTCTAGCCTTCTTCCTGGTGATCTTCGTCTCGGTATTCCTCTTTCCATTTTGATTCTTATCTTCTCTTAGCATAGTAACTTCACATTGTTGATTGTACTTACTACGTTTCAAGGGAAATACTTCTTCTCTATCTGGTGTAGGTGCTCTATTCTCTTGTACAGACAGGCATCTCAAGTCCTCCTGTGTTCTTTAAATTTTGACATCTCGATGTTTGGCCCTCAGTTGTTTCGACTGATCTTCTTATTCTTTCAATAAGTTTTTGATTCTCTTGGTCATGAAGTCTCTTAGGTCTTGCTTTTTATTTTCTAGGTCTTCTTCTTCCTTCCTTCAAGTATGATCCTTCTCGATCCGTGTTTGTCCTAGTAACATAGTAAATGGAGCGTTGTTCTCAATAAATTTAACAACTTCAAAATCTTCCTCCGTCGAAGTTCCATGAGCACTCATAGATATCTGGGTAAGTCTTCCACATAAGGTTATCAACTTTCCTCTAAAAAATCATATTCCTCCCAGTGAAGGAATCATACCAGGCTTCCCTAAAATTTCCCAATTTATTTCTGTCATGACATTCACCTATGTTTCCTCATCTAGAACACAATCAATGTCGAATTCTCCTATTCTTGTTTCTATGCATTATTTTTCTTTGAAGATTTCTGGTAAGTTGATATCTCTGTGATCATTCAAGGTTTCTTTCATTTGCAATAGTGCAGTCTCTAATTCTATCTGGGGTTGTACCATGGTATCAGTTTCATGACCTTCCTCAGGGTTTTCTTGTCTCATATTCATTCTTTCAACCTTAGCAATCATTCTAGGGAAATCCAAAACTTCATGATCCATAGGTTTACAACAAAGGCAATTAGGTCTTCCTCCAGGGCATTCTTGAGCAAGATGTCTCAGTCTTCTACAACTGTAACAAAGAGTCAATCCTCTCTTTATTTTAATTGATCCCCAACCCTTCTTGTACTACGCACTAGGATCATGATAGCTAACCTGCAAAAAATTATTTCTATCAGATCTACTCATATCAAACCTTCTTTCATCTATTTGTGCCCTAGTTTTCAAGCTAGGACAAAATTTATCAAACATACCTAGATCCCTTGAAACAAAAATTTCCACTAATCTTACTTTCAACAAAGCACAAAGCTTCCAGATCTAAAAACTTTTCACTATTATTATGTTTACTAGAGCACAAAGCTTCGAGATCTTACCTCTTTTCTTCGGATCTTAATTCTCTTTTTAGCACAGAGCTTCACAATCCAATTAGAGTACTATGCACTAGGGCGATAGAACTATGGATGGAGCTTTCACAGTTTCAGGTCAAATCTTCGCACATAGCTTCTTCTTTCTCAGTTCCCAGCAATCACAGTTTCAAGTCCCGGAAATGGAACCATTTGTTGGCACAGGGGCAGACCTGGAGTTCAACACTACAAAAATGTACCAACAAAACCCTAACTACTGACCCTTTCGGCAACACCTGCAAAGTAGATGAAGTGTCACCCGAGGTAGATACATGGGTGGTTGCAGGATTCAGGTGTCTGCAACCTTAGGTGGGAAACATATATGTGATTGTAACACCTTAATAGAGAACTTAGCAATTATGATTCATCGATATTCAGTCTTATCTTACAGTGTAGCTAAACCCTAAAAAAGGATCTGCACAGTATTCACATATATTCAATAGACTCAAGCACTAAGCATACCAACATAGATCAGATCTAGCATTCATTCACATTATTCAGCACAAAGCTATCATATTAGATTCATCTATCATATAACATCACACTAAGCATTGAATCACATAAACAAAAGAACAGCGAAGAAGCACAAATCATTCACAACACAGGATATACGTGGTTCACCCCCCACCCTGGGGCTACGTCCACCAACTCTTCATCTTTTTTATTATCTTCGGTCAATCTTCTTACATGCACAAAGCCTCAAAATCAACTCTGCAGAGGACATGAGATCTACGCACCTCACTAGATCCTCCTTCCTTGAGTTACAACACAAATCCTTCAACAGTCTCTTACAATCACTTGCACTTATCTCTACAAGCCTCACACAGTATGCACAAAGCAATTACAGTTACCACTTGCACTTAGCAATTAACACTTAGCACTTAGCACACACTGGCCTCTTCTTACATTGCCTAGCTACTTATTTATACATTACAAAATAGGCCTAATCATGGGTAAAACCCATGGGCCGACATCCCCATTCTTGTTACATAAGCCCAAAACCCTAAAAGTCCTAAAAAGGGGTCGAGAGCCCATGATCTCCGCTTCGGCTTGCGCTCCGCCTTCGACAACCTGTCGAAGTTCCAAAAATAGGTCAAACATGACCAAGGATCCTCAAAACTTGGTCAAGGGCCAACATCGATCCAACCATTATCCAAGTCATTCAGGATTGGCCAACCCTAACCACCCTAACAAAGCTCTGCAGTTTTTTGGGTCTTGCCAATTTCTACCGCAGGTTCGTGTTGGGATTTTGTCATATCACTTGGCCCTTGAGTCAAGTCACCAAGGGAGGAGCGAAAGAAAAATTCTTTTGGTCTGAATATCAATAGAAGGCATTCAAATATTTGAAGCATCGCCTCTGCTCTGCACCAGTGATCACATTACCAGACTTGCAATAACCATTTGAGATCGAGACAGATGCCTCTAACTATGCTATTGGGGCAATCCTTACTCAATAGGGTCATCTAATGGGATATCATAGTGAGACACTTTCTGACACGGTCTGGAAGTATCCCACTTATGACAAAGAGATGTATTCCTTTGTGTAGGCTTTCTGACAATGGAAGCATTACATTTTGGGAAAGGAAACGGTCATCCACATAGACCACTAACCCTTGCAGTTCACACAAACACAAGGGAAGTTGTAGAACGATCAGCATCAGAAGTGTTCGACATACCTGCAACATTTTCATTTGAACATTAAGTACAAGAAAGGAACCACCAATAATGTTGCAGACTGCCTCAGTCGACCACCTATCATGGCGCTAACCAAAGTGCTCAGCTCTTGTGGGCAAGAGACTTCCAATTGGCCTCTTCTCTACAAAAGTGATCCAGAATTTGACCACACATATAATATGCTCTTGGAGGGTAAGCAAGTTCCTAATTTTCACCTCCAAGATGCCCTACTATGTCACCTGGGACACCTTTGTGTTCCTTCAAGAGAGCATGCCAAGATGATTTGGGAGGCGCACTACAGTCAGGTCCTTGGGCATTTCGGGGTCGAGAAAACCGTAGCAGTACTGTAAAAGTATTTCTATTGGCCGAACCTTCAACACAATGTCGGGAAGTACATCAAGTCCTGCACTGCTTGCGCCATTTCTAAACTGACCATCAAAAAGCAAGGCCTTTATACTCTATTGCCTACCCCTAGTCGACCTTGGGAATCCATCTCCATGGATTACATGTCGAGCCTTCCTTCTACTAAGCATGGAAATGACTGTGTTTTTGTGGTCGTCGACAGATTCTCGAAGATATCCATTATGATGGCTTGCAAGAAGAATATCATAGCATAAGCCACTACTAAAATCTTCTTTGAACGAGTATGGGTACACTTTGGGATCCCAAATTCTATCATCTCAGATCGGGAAAAAAGGTTCCTTAGTACATTTTGGTCTAGCCTCTGGTTGATGCTGGACACCAAGCTCACCAAGTCCACAGCTTTCTATCCACAAACTATTGGCCAGACAAAGGTCATCAACCGAATGATTGTACACGTTATGCGCATGTACAACTCAAAGCGTCCACGCACATGGCATGATAGCCTCCCCTATGTACAACACAACTACAACCGGGCTCTCAATAGCTCAACCAACCACAACCCCTTTCAAGTGGACTTGGGATTCCAGCCACTATGTCCCATTGATGTAGCCATGCCATTTTCCGCTACTTAGACATATTCAGCCCATGTTCAATCTGAGGCTGATAAGGCAAACAACTTCATTGAGTGCATTCAAAACATCTTCCAACAGGTTCATGACATATTGGATAGAGCCAATGCTAAGTACAAGCAATAACATGATCAACATTGGGTGCCACACAACTTCCAGGTGGGTCACAAAGTGTGGCTACATTTGCAAAAGGAGTGCCTTGTTGGAACCTACCACAAGATTCACCCACTCTTATATGGGCCATACACCATCACCAACATTGTAGGGGAAAATTCCTTTGAGCTTAGTATTCCACCATTCCTTGGTCTGTACCCAGTTGTTCTAGGATAAATCCGTAAGTGCGGACACAAACCGATCTCCCCAGATCCACCTGGATCTGGAACAAACAGTGACAGAATACTACTCTTTCCCTAGTTCTAAAGTATTG
>JZKD02S2376238.1:55695-72186 GCA_000966675.3 Picea glauca | reverse complement strand
CCCACATTTCCGACCACATTCATGAGTGGCGTAGGCGATGTAGTTTATGCAAAGCAGAAACCACCAAGCAGCAATGTCTTGACTGGTTTCTCAGATCACTTGTCGCTCTCCTCGGTGAGTTCCACTTTAGATGGTTGCTCGTATTAATTGCATTTGTCCCTTGGAAAATGACAGAAGGAGACACCTTCCTGGAGATTGAGCCATCGAAGTCGTTGGCCGCAAGGTTCTCAATCTTATGGTATACGAATGCCATGTCAAAGCAATGGAAATCGAACGTAGTGTTCCATGCCTACTATCAAAAATTGAAGGTTTCCATTGAGTCGTTCCCGCACATGACACCACACACCTTGCACCAGTACAGACCACTAGCTAAGTTCTGTGTAGATCCACATTTTATTTATATCACTACACGCAGAGACGAGAACAAGGGATATTTACAGTCCTATTACAAGCTGACAGATGAAGACATGGAGAAGATCATGAAGGAGTGGTCGGAGGAGTTCCTTGTACCGATTGATGATGAAGAACTCTCCGACCCTGACATCATAGGAAGCCCCTTGGTCACCTAGTTCAATCATGCAGGACAGTCAAGTGAGAAGAAGAAAAAGAAAAAGGAGGAAGTTCATAACATAGAGACTGATAAGGACGATAGCGCCTCGGAAGAAAGTGGACCTGGCTCACCCATAGGAGGAGGAAGAGACAAAGTAAATCAAGAATTAGGAGGGGACGAAGGAGAAAATAAAGGAGAAGGCGAAGCTACACCATCGAAGGATCCCCCTACCAAGACAGAAACATTGCAGAAGAGGAAGGTTTCTCTACAGAAACCCTCGGTAAGAACAAAGACCCGCGCGAGTAAGCCCCAGCTAAAGGCCACACTCATAGAGGATGATATCAGTTGATCCAGGTGGATATCGGTGGCCACCCACCTTTTTCGACTGGCTCAAAATAGTTTTCTAGCAATTTTGGCAATTTACTATTTTTAGCAGTTTTTAACTTCCGAGGCCATTTTGAGGGCTCAAATGAAGGTTTTTCAATATCTAGGTTCTAAATGATAGTTGAAGTCCTGATTGATCCCTAAAAATGAATCTCCTCGACAATACCTTTCCAACGAGCTATCACACGCCTAAAACGAAGATCGTATGCAAAAGTTACGACCCCGGGAAGTTGATGTACTCACTTACCCAAACAGGGCCCACATGACTTTTGGTGCTTCATATCATAGGGTTAGGTTTTAGAATGTCTATCCTCGACAATACCTTTCGAATGAGCTATCACACACCTAAAACGGAGATCGTATGCAAAAGTTACGACCCCGTGAAGTTGATGTACTCACTTACCCAAACGGGGCCCACGTGACTTTTGGCACTTCATCTCCTAGGGTTAGGTTTTCGGATGTCTACGGTTTTTGGCATTCATGTTTATTGTAAAAAAGGCCTTCAGAGCCTCATTGTAACCATCTTCTTGCTAATGCGAGTAGCCGTCACATCTCTTCTCAAAGATAAGATGCCACCATTCTAGTGAGTCTTTCACTCTGTATTTTTACAGTCTCTGTACATTTCTTTCATTAATAGAAATCGTGTATTACTATATATTTGTGTTTATGGTTGCATCTCCGATACATTTATGTTATCTTATTGAATATCTACGATATCGTTGTGCATTTATTTATTATATCTCCGCTCGCATTTCATGCCGAAAATAATATGGATCATCGGTCTAGTCTGCGAAGCGATGGAGGACGCGTCCGAAGATCTCTTGCAGAGATATGGAGAAAAGAAGAAAGAGCTATATGTAAAGGTCAAGAAGGAGCTGAAGGATATAAAGTGAGCTATTCAAGTTATCCGCGCAGTACCTACTACACCTTCCTTGTCGGAGATTGCAGAACTGGGGGAGGATCCTGCCTAATTGAGAATATTAGCAGATGCAACAAAGGCTCGGCTTAAGAAAGTTCAAGAAGAAAAGGAAAAGGCTACATAAGCTCTGAATAAAGAGAAAGAGGAAGTATTAGAGCAACTACGAGTTGCGCGGTACTGTGTAACCGCTTATGAAAATGAGAAGGATGACTTTCGGGCGATGCTCGAGCCAGAGGTATCCACCATGATAGCATGACAAGAGGAGTTTAACACAAGCATTAACCTCCTGATGTTGGACAAAATGAGGAATATTCATCACGTTGAGTATCATGGACTGCGTCAGCTCATTTATCCAAGGCTAGGAGACTATATGAGGCTTCTTCTCAGTCGTCTTCGTCAAATACCTATGGGGTGCGAACATGGCATAGTTCTTTTTGTCTCCAAGGTTAAATTCGTTGTTCTTAAAAGATGGGATCTGTCCCAACTGACTTCCCACTACGCGTATTCCCTTTCGGAATGTACACGATGATCAATGTGTACTCAAAGTCCCATGGAATGTTGTCGCGGTTAACCGCGCCAACCAAAGGCAGGATATAATCAAGTAAGATCGACAAGAGTTGCTTCACATTAACCATATCGTCGTGATGCTTACTTCACTTCTCAGTCGCGGGGTTAGTACGGCCTGAATGTCGTCCAACCAAAGGGGAAGCCTGCAGTCCCCTGGTCGATGACACCTGTATACCTTCAAACATAGCTTTATCATCCATAAACTTCTTCAGAACTTCTTCGACGGACTTCTCTAGCTTAGTGTGCTCGAACAACATTCTCACTATTAAAAAATAGGTTGGGGTAGGTGAATGGATAACGGGGTAGAAAAATGAACAACGATGTTTGATAACATGGCTCGACACACAATCACTTTTCTTCTTATCTGAGATAGTCACGGGTAGCAAAATGTGGTCTCAGCACAGCGTCGGGTAGGTTAAATAAGTGAGCGTCATAACAAATTATTCCAATGGGTAGGAATGCTTCCATAAATGTGAATATGTTTGTTATGGCATGGTCTCAACGTCCAATGACGGTCTATCCACCCATAGATGTGTTTCCTAGTCATTCTGGAGTGTTGTTATAATGGTCAGGGTGCCTCCACTGATCATATATCTTCGTCGAGGCGAAGTCCCATTCTTCGTGGTTCTGTTATTCCAATGAGGTTCAAAGCCTACAAGCATGCCTCCTGTGAAGTCTTCTCTGTAACTTCCTGTATCTTTTGTAACTTGGATTTATTCTTACTGATCTTCCTTACCTTCTTTCCTCTGATCTAAGTCTTTCTAACGGTTTATGGATTTCTCTTTCTGTTCTTATTCGTATCTTCTTCTAGTGTAGTAACTTTGCATTGTTGATGTGCTCTCAAAGGGTTCAAATTTAATATATTTTATGTTATTAATTCCTGGGTGGGTATTCTTATTTCTTGCATGGATAGGTTCTTCAAACCTTCTTGCACTCTTTCAACTTCAACGACTAATTCTCTTTCCTTTTGTTGCTTCGACTCTACTTCTTCTATCAGTCGATCTATTTTTCTAGCTATGAAATCCCTTAGTTCTTGTTTTTTCTTTTCTTTAGCTGCTTCCTCTATTTTCCTTCCGATCTGATATTTATCAATCCAAGTCTTTCCTAACAAAAGAGGGAAAGGGGTGTTGTTCTCAACAAACTTAATGACTTCAAATTCCTCTTCAGTCGATGTTTCATGGATGATAACATATATATTAGTAACTCTTCCACATAGGGTTATCATTTTTCCTTTGAATAAACCTATTCTTCCCAATGAAGATACTATAGTAGGTTTATGTCATAATATTCACTTGTGTTTCCTCATCCAAGACACAGTCTATGTCGAAGTCTCCTATTCTTGTATTTATGTGTTGTTTTTCTTTCATGATATCTGGTAAACTGACATCTTTGTGATCATTCATTGCTTCTTTTAACTGTACTAATGTAGTCTATACTTCCTTTGATCCTTTCTCTTGATGATTCTCTAACATGCTCTTATTCTCCTGACTTCCTTCATAGTTCTCATGTCTCGTGCTCATTTGTTCAACTTTAACAATCATCCTTGGGAAATCCCCAACTTCATGACCAACAATTTTACAACAAAGACAAATAGGACATGTACCAGGGCATTCCTTAGCAAGATGTCTCGGTCTTCTGCAATTATAACATAGTGTCAATCCTCTCTTTCTCTTGTAATTTCCCCAACTTCTTCTATACTGTGCACTAGGATCACAATGTTGGACCTGCAAAAATTATTTCTAGGTTCTTGCATCCACTTATTAGTCCAAAAGTTCTTTCTATGCATAGGAATAACACATCTTTCTCTATTTCTATCAAATTTATTCAGATCAACTCTTTCTTCTAACTGTACCCTAACTTTCAGACTAGGACATAATATTTCAATCATACCTAGATTCATGCTTTCGAAACAAAAATTTCCACTTATATTACTCTATCAAAGAACAAAGTTTTACTTCTTCCAGGATCTTACCTCTTTTCTTCAGATCGAGTTTATTTCTTAGCACAGAGCTTCGCAAGTAAAGTAGAGTACTGCGCACTATAGCAGCAGATCTATGCACAAAGATTCTCTTTTCTTTACTTCGGTTCCCAACAATCACAGTTTCAGGTCCCAACAACAGAACCATTTGTTGGCACAGGGGCCAACCCAGGGTTCAATGCTTCAACAACACACCAACAAAACCCTAACTACCGGCCCTTTCGGCAACACCTACGTAACAGGAAAATTCTCACCCGAGGTAGAGGCAGGGGGTTACATGACTCAGGTGTCTGTAACCAAGTTGGGACACAGATCTGTGATTATAACACTCCTACATAGTACTTAAGAAATACATGCATTAGTTATAAGCTTCATTCACATCGCAAACAAACCCTAAGGATAGATCGGCGCAGTAATAATGACAAAATACACATCGCACTTAGCATCATAAGTTAGATCTATCACATTTAATATAAATAAAGCACTAAGAATTCATAGATCTATCTATCATACATAATAATCAATGCACTAAGAAAATCCACAACATAAACATCATAACACAAAGAAAACCATCAACACATGATATATGTGGTTCACCCTAGTGTGGGGCTACGTCCACCAATGGCTTCTTCTTCTCTATTAGGCTTCAATCTCTTGCATTCATCCGCTCTTGTGCATTAAGCCACAGAGCCAAGTTTCGCACCAAACAGGTGATCTATGCACTAAGTGCCATATCCACCTTCCCAAAATCAGGTCAAGGCATAGATCCAACTCCTTTATCAAGCACAGAGCCTTACATACACAGTTTGTCGCACAAAGCAACTTAGAACTACTTGCCTCTTTCACTTAGCTAGATACATCCCCCCTTTCTCACTACTTTACATTCTTATTTATACTTTTACATTCCTTATAAAAAGGCATAAGCATGGGTAAACCCATGGGTTGACATCCCATAAACCCTAATGAACCCCTTGCTGGGTCCACAAAACAAGTGAGATCCCGTGATCTCAGCTCCGCCTGGGCGCTCCATCTTCGACCAGCCTATCGAAGTCCAAAAATGTGGTCAAACATGACCAATGTTTCCTCAAAACTTGGTCGAGAGACAACAAGACTCCACCCATCTCAACATCATTGCCCCTACTTTTGGGGCTTCCTTTGACCACATCCTTGAATGACTTTGGAGTTTCCTCTATTAACCTTCCCTCGAGGCTTTCCCTGTCCTGAGATCTGACATCCTTGGAGAAAGAACCTCCTTGTTGTGAAGCCTAATCTTCCTTTTCCCCCTACCAGGGAGCTGCGGAGCTCCTTCTCCTCCTACTAGTGCATGCAAAACCCTAGAATCGCCATTTTTCCAACCATCATTCCATTCTATTATGCATAATTTGTTTAGATTTTATTTCTATAACTTGGTGATATTTATTATTTTGGTTTATGTAATGGATAATCATGATATGAGAATTATTAAGGTCCCTTTCTTTAGTTTGTACAAAGTCTATTTTGATAGAGTGAACTTTAGCAAGCATTCTCCTATGGTATTTTTGGGTATATGATGTACTAGATATAGTTTGTAAGTGATAGAACCTCAATTTGGATGATTCATGGAAAGGTAGTTTATACATAACTAGTTTTTGTATTTGTGTTTAAGGCACTTAGAGAATGTAATTTTCTATGTTATATATGAATAGAAATAACAATTTTGTTCTTTGAAAAATAAATAAATAATCTTAAAATTTTGAGTAAACAATATACATGTTTTTTTGTTGTTGTTAATTTGAACTAATACTGGATCAAACAAAAATATGCTTATAACAAAGATAATGATAATTTTATTATAATATAAATAATAATAATAATCTAATTCTAAGGTCTCCCAACCATTTAACCACTAAAATCTAATAAAGGATAAATAAAATTTAATTTGCATCCACATACAAAAGAAACTTTTAATAAAAAAATAAATTTTAACCATTATTAAAATTTCAGATAAATTTATAGTTAACAATTTCCAATAAATATATATTTAACTATTTATTAATAATAAATAAATTATAATTTTCAATAAATATTTTAACCAACTCATTATATAATAATATCTTAGCTGTATCTTTAACTATATAATAATATCTTAGCTATATCTTTAACTATATAAATAGTAAATATTAAAATATAAATATAATAACATAAATTTTATTATTTATTTGAAAATATTATAATAATATTTTATTTAACAAAAATAATTTTATAATGAATTTTACTTAGATTGAAATTTAAGGTGGTAATGGATGTCAATTAACCACCTTTACCAAATTTTAAGAAAGCACCTTGTACTAAACTATAATTAAAGTTTTGTCAAACCACTTATTAGCGTAATTATGATCCTAGATAAAGTACATGTTTATTAAATAAACAAAGCACATACAGGAAAGCAAAAACTGCCCAAACAACTACATGGTAGTAAACAAACAAAATTGCCAAAATTGGCCACATGGTCACGAGAACCCTACTTCTCATGCAATAATAATAAATTTCCACATATATAACTTGCCATCTCAAAAGGTGAGTAATAACTTGTCATCTCAAAAGGTGAGTAATCACAATAAGGTATATAAGTAGCTCGGGACCCATATTTAAGATGAGCTTCCTATGAAATATTGGTTAGCGCAGAAAATAAATGATGATGAGTTGCCAAAATAAATATTGGTTAGCTAACATTTGAGTTAAATGGTTATTTGTTTTTATTGCAATGTTTAATCTTATGTATTTAAGTGTTTTAATTTTTCAAGTTGTGATTTTAATTGGTTAATTTTTGCATTGATGACAAGTTTTACAATTATTTAATTATAAAGATTTTTATAATGATAATTTAATTTATTGTATTAATAATTATATTTATTAATATTAATACAAAATTAAGGAGTTTTACATAAATGCCGGTGACTCGTGCACACATAAGTGGATCAAAACTTACTCTCATGTTCTCAAAAAATTTTAGTTCCCGAGGTGTAGGACAGTCTGGAGTGTGATGTTAAGGCACTCTATGATGGTTTGAAACCTGCGGGGACAAAAAATCCATCCATATTAAGGGTTGGTGTGGCTCAGGTCGAGTGTGATCCCTAGGTGATTTTGACAGCTTAGATGCCCCTGAGTGGCAGTTTCTAAAGCCATGGGAGCAAACAAAAAAAAATGTCACCTTGTCATTTTAAGTGATCAAATTTAACCATATAAAAAAATGATTTTTATAATCACAATGTCAATTTATTGTGTTGATAGGTAAATTCTAACATTAAGAAATAATTAAGAAATTTTACATAAATACCATTTTAAATTATTATTAAATTTAAATATAATTACAACATTAATTTATTATATTACTAATTAAATTCAATCTACATCAACAAATAATTAAGGAATTCTACATAAACATCATTTTATAATTTATTATATTACTAATTAAATTCAATCGACATCAACAAATAATTAAGGAATTCTACATAAACATCATTTTAAGTGATCAATTTTAATCAAATTTAAATTAAAAAAGATGATTTATACAACTTAATTTATAAGAACAAAACCATAAAAAAAAAATTAAACAAAATGTCAAACTAAACTCAACTTAATTTATAAGAACAAAACCATAAAAAAAAATTAAAAAAATAAACTCAACTTAATTTATAAGAACAAAACCATAAAAAAATTTTAAACAAAATGTCAAACTAAACTCAAAATTTCTAAAAACATGGTTATACGAATTTTATTTGAAAAATGATTAATAAAGGTTTTTATGGTAATAAATTTTCTTTACCACACTTATTAACATTAATAGATAATTAAGAAATTTTACATCAATATCATTTTAAATGATTATTAAATTTAAATACAATTATAATATTAATTTATTATGTTGATAATTAAATTTAATCAACATCAACAAACAAACAATTAGGAATTCTACATAAATACCATTTTAAGTCATCAATTTTAAATTTAAAAAATATATATATACCACTTAATTTATAAGAACAAAACCATAATTTTTTTTAAACAAAATGTCAAACTAAACTTAAAATTTCTAAAAACTTTGTTATATAAATTCTATTTAAAAAAGTGATAATACAAAATTTTATTTTAATAAATTACCTTTACCAATAAATTGTCCTTACTACACTTATTTTGTTGAGATTCTTAAATTATATGAAAAAATAAAAAAATGTACTAAAAAATATTCTCTCAAAACGAAGAGAAGGTTTCTTGAAAAATAAAAAATTCACTAAAAATATATTCTCAAAATGGAGAGAAGGTTTCTTTACTTCCCGATGATACAATAAAGTGTAACAAATTTTTAAATTGCCTAGAAAAGATGTTCTCAAAGCAAAGGAGGTGGTTTCTTCACTTCCAAATAATACCATTTTAGATGTGGACCAACTACTAAACTATAAAAATACCTTGAAATGAGAGATTTTACATGGAACAACGTTGAGGGGATTTGCCAAATGTCTCTTTAAGAGAGTCAATTCGCTATTTGGAATGTAAAAATCACAAAGTGACTTTTGCCAACATTGACTTTAGTATATTTGAGTATTATGATACTTAGTTCTTCATACAAACGTTGATTAGGTGGACCTCCTCTTACTCAATTTTTTGAATTCATTCTTTTTACCCACCCAAAATGTTAGAGAATTTTGTTTTTGACAACCACCAACAAAATATCTATCCATATGTTTATCTTTTGGTTTTTTAAGTCACCACATCAAATGAGCGAGTGAAAGTGATTCAGCTTGGAGGTTTTTTTGAACGGCATGGCTCTGCAACTGGGCGGGAAATCTCAAAGATGGCGGAGGGGTGGTGAATAGGAGGAAATAGCAGCAACTGAGGAGAAGGTGGTTTATTGTGACAAGCATCACAATGTTTAGTATGTAAGTATTGAGGAGGCGGTTTTATTATTGGCTTCCAGTTTTTAGGTGTAGTTTTTGTCGGGTCCTCACACTACCTCTGAGTTTTTTAGTGTTTCGAGACATTTAATTTGATGCCTGCCAGTTAACAGGTTCCTGGTTTTTTTATTTCTTTTGAAGCAGCCTTTAGCCGGTCTCTAAAGGGGCTAGGATGGAGAAGCACTATACATTTTTTAAAAACGACTATAAGAAGCGTTTTGTAGTGTTTTGCTGAATGGTGTTTAAATATCCACAACTTTCTACATCGTCCAGGCTTAGTGAGTGTTTAGGGAGTATTTACTATTTTCGGGAACTGGAAGAGTTCACACACCTCGGGGAATTTGTCCGTAAGAGGTTTTATTGTGCCAATATTAGTGCCATTATTATACTCTTCTACATTTCATGTCACAAAGTAGGTTTAATATTTGTTTTGGGAAGTAGGGTTTGGGGTGATATAGGTGGAAACTTTGAACCTCAGTGACGATGCCAGGTGTGGAGGATTTCGTCAGCACTCTAACGAGTGAGGTTGATGAAGAAATTTGGAAGGAAGTTGGCTTATTTGATAAGAAAGTTATTAATGGACAAGATAATTATTCTCGAGGCCAGTACTCTCCTGCGACTCGACCTTTCAATGCAAGTATTACCCTCTTAACCGACCCTTTATTTCTTTCTCCTGGGAACTCGAAACAAACTCTGAGCTTCATACAAACCACAGGGGGAGGTTACTGAACCCCAGCAAAAGTTTCTTCCTAACAAAGAGAAGCATACCACACATTCTATGCAGGAAGGTAGGAAACCGGGGTTTCGTTCTGCATTAACAGAAGGCAGTGGAAAGCTAAAAAGACTGCATAAAATGGTATTGGGTTCCGACGTTGGCCTTGTAGAGACGTGCAGTCTAGCATTGTGTGGTATGGTGGGTAGGTTGTCTTACAGGGATCTCAATAAGGTTGATGTGCCGGAGTGGGTGGCTTCGACCTGAAGACTCTTTTAGGATACATGCTGGAGTTTATTTTCCTTACCAAAGGATGGTTTGGAATTATATGCAAGTGCCCTGAAGATACGAACCTACTTCTGGATCAGAAATGGATTTTAGGGCACTGCAGTCTAATGCTTAAGCGTTGGAGACTTGCATTTAATCATGATATTGAGTACTTTCAACTGCGACATATCTGGGTTTTACTACCTGGTTTTCCATTACAGTTCTGGAATGAAGATGCTCTGGTCGGTATTGGAAATTCACTAGGCTCATTTTTAGCCTTGGAATCAGACTTACTATCAGCCTCCTATAGAAAGATAGGAAAAATTATGGTGGATCTTGATGTTCATAAGGGGTTACCAGAACTTTTAGAGATAGATTGGAGAGGCAAAAGATTTGTCCAGAGGTTGGACTACTTCAGAATTTTGTTCCGTTGTAGTATTTGCCATAGAACAGGTCACCTGCGAGGAAATTGCGTGGGAAGGGGCGAAGAGGATGTTATTTCAGAGGATACAGCACTTCATAGAGATTTGGAGGACTCTGAAGAGGAGGGGAACTCAAGATGGACAAATTGTATGTTTCTGAGAACAGAGTCACCATTGAAGCCGGATATTGATGTCACTGTATCGGATAAGTTACAACACTATTGTCCAGTATTATTTAATTCTCTTACATTAATGGAAAAGGACGAATTGGATAATTCCCCATTACTTATTTCTTTAGTTTCGCAAGTGAAGGATCCTGTGGGGGAAGGGAAGGGGGTTTCTATTCCTGGTACATTACCCTCCCAATCCTTACCTACTAATGACCCATCGAAGTCTGGGGGCTCTATTGGTTCAGATCTTACACAGTCGGGTGATCAAGGGGGATTATCGATAGGGGTATTACCATCTCCTATCTTGCCGTGTGAACTATCTACAAGGAACTTGCCAATTATCGATTCACCTTCCACTATTAACACTTTTACTCAAGATACTGCACAATTTCTAGGCGAACTACAGATCCTCCTGGGTTGTAGGGAGCCAGAGGAAGGGGAGTCCTCTCTTAGTAAAATTTTGGAATCCTTGATTCCTTATCTTAGGGATAGCAAAACCCCTATACCCCTACCTACCTATTTTGGGAAAGATGTCATCAATCCGTCTAACTTTACGGGAGAGGTAAATACTCGACCCTTTCTAAGGATGATTCAACTAAGGAATATGCCTGGTCAAGAGGACTGAGCATATAATGCTCTCCAATCAAGATGAGAAATTTAAGGAAAAAACTTCAAGCAACGACATTTACTCCAATTGTGGAGGACCCAACCACATCTAACCATGGGGCACTTAGAGCAGTGAAGGCCCTAGCAAGGTCTAAACCATGATTTTGTTGTCCCTTAATATTAGAGGGATTAGCGGTTCCCTTAAAGCTTCTTCTTTTAGACGGGTTTTGGATACTACTCTACCTAATATTATATTTCTACAAGAAACTATGGTTACAGAAATTCAGGCCAAATCCTTTGCTTTTAGATTTCGATCTTCTTGGGATATTTGTGCAGTCAACGCGGTTGGCACCTCAGGGGGTTTACTTGTGATGTGGGATCCTCTTTTTTTTAGCCTGACTCCTCTCCTTACAAGAGGTGGGATTTTGTTAACAGGTTTGATCAGTGCGTCAAAAAGGAAAATCAATTTTATTAATATTTATGGACATTACTTGGAGTGCAAACAATTATGGACCTCTTTGGCAAACAATGGAATTTTCTCATTAAAAAATCTAGTGATTGTTGGTGATTTAAATTTCACGGTCTCGAGTGGTGAAGTTTGGGGAGGCAGTACCTGTACTAGGCCACTAACAAACTTCTTCATCTGTTTGTTCCATGATCATAATTTAGTTGACGCTCACCCAGATAAACTAGCCCCGACTTGGCGTAATGGGCGCTCGGGCACTACTTTTATAACAAAAATATTGGACAGGTTTATGGTCCCAATGGACTTACTATTGAATATTAATATGTATCGATATGTGGTGGTGCTTCCCTTTTTGTCTGACCACACACCTATTCTCTTACAGCTGGAAACCACGACTCAAGCAAAAGCATACCCTTTCACATTTAATCCTCATTGGTTACTAGATAAAGAATTTAATAGCTTGGTACATGAACTATGGTTGGATCCAAAGTATTTACAGGAGGAAGATAAACAACAAAGGGTCAACAAGAAACTTAAGGATCTCAAAGTTATTACAAAAGGTTGGGCTAAAAGATCAAGAGCCCGGGACATAGCCGATATGCTGAAACTAGAAAAAAATATCAAATATTTGTTGCAGAAGATCGCGGATGGTACCTTTACTCCGGAGGATTAGCCCATCCTAATTTCATTGGAATCAGAAAGGAACAAATTACTCAAAACACAGGAGGAACATTGGAGGCTCAAAAGCAGGGCAGTTTAGTTACAAAGTGGAGACCTTAACACTAAGTTTTTTTATTAGTACGCCAATCATAGGTGTATTAACAAACATTTGTGGGAAATTAGAGATGATTTTGGTCACGTTCATAAAGGTCAAGAAGAGATTATGATGGAAGCTCAAAAAAACTTCAAAGGATTTTTCAACCCTATAGATAACTTTTCAACTCTTGAACAAGTTGAGGTGGTGGGGTTATTTAACAGATGGATCAATGAGGATGAAGCATGTGCACTCTATGAAATCGTCAGTGAAAAGGAATTGAAATTGGTTTTAAATCATTTCAAGAGGGAGAAAATTCCACGCCCCGATGGTTGGACAATGGAATTCTACCTACATTTCTTCGATTTACTCAAGGTTGATCTACTAGATTTAGTGGAGGATGTTCACATTAGTGGTCGATTGGTTGGGAGCTTAAAATCTACTTGTCTATCACTAATCCCCAAAGTAAACAATCAACAAAATTTTGGGGACTTTAGACCCATCTCGCTGTGCAATCTTGTTTATAAAATCATCTCAAAAGTATTAGCTAACCCGATCAAACCATTACTATCAAAGGCTTTATCAACAGAGCAGTTTGGATTCCTGGAGGGCTGGAAAATCCATGATGCCATAGCCACTGCACATGAGTGCATTCATAGCATCAAAAAGGAAAATAAAAAATCATTGATCTTAAAGCTTGATCTACAAAAAGCTTACAATCATGTAAATTGGGATTTCCTGCATTTGATATTAATACAAGTAGGTTTTGGACTGGCCATAAAAAATTGGATAATGGCCTATGTGAATTCGGCTTCTATGGCAATACTTTTCAATGGGGAGGCCACGAATTTCTTTTGAAGTGGAAGAGGAACTCGGCAGGGTTTGTCCTTTGTCACCATTACTTTTTATTTTGATGATGGAGACCTTAATCTTACTAGTGAAAAATAGTCAAAGAGAAGGTTCCATTTTTGGAATTAAAGTTTCAAGACTCTCGAAACTCCTTCACCTGTTTTTTTTTTATGATGTTTTATTGTTAACTTATGCGTTTATGTAGGAATGGAAGGTGATTATTCACCTGATTGATAAGTTTTGTATGGTTACGGAATTAAGATTGAATCTTGTTAAATCGACGGTTCATACTTTTGGTTTGTCAAAATCTGAACTTGACCCTTTCAAGCAGATACTCCCTTACAAGTTCATTTATCTATCCATTGGTTTCAAATACCTTGGGTACTACTTAAAGGCAGGACTCTAGAGAACTGAAGACTGGCGGTGGTTATTAACCAAAGTGGAGAAGAAGATAACTCACTGGATTTATAGGTGGCTATTATTGGGAGGCAGATTCACGTTATGCAAAGCCATATTGGAAAGCCAACTAGTATACTGGTTTGCACTAGCCTCAGTTCCACAGTCTATTCTCAACCGATTAAGGAAATTACTCTTCAATTTTTTATGGAACAAGAATTATGATTCCAAACATTACCACCTCTGTCGCTGGGAGTCCCTTGTACATCCAAAAGCTTCGGGAGGATAGGATTTGCGCAACATTCACTCATTCAATAAAGCATTGACAACTTCGACCCTTTGGAGGGTTCTTACAAAAAAGTGACAGTGGAAAAAATTATTAAAGGAGAAGTATATCCCTCACTTGAGAGTGACAAATTGGCTAAGATCTTAGACTTTCAAGTACTCCTCGGCCTCAAAAATATGGAATAGTCTCATTAAGGCACTACCATTGATCACTAACTGGCTTAGTTGGAAACTTGTTATTGGACATCAGGTGGAAATTGGGAGGGACGGAATTTTGGGGTTGGGAGCTGACTCTTTTCTGTCCATTGCACTTATCAATGTACTTAATCTCAAACAGATTACAGTCCTCGCTCAGGTATGGCAGCCACAGGAATTGGTTCCTACTCTCACTTCTTGGTACAACAACTCAGATCTGAATCTAACAGATAGTCTAGAAGTGGAGTGGGACAAATATAAGAGGGCACTACAAGCATCGGGTAAGTCCATTTCAGATTCTATAGATGAGCTTACCTGGACTGGAGGTGACTCAACCAGAAACTTAACTACAAATAATGTATACAAGGCCATTATTTCTACTCAGAACTTACAAAACATCAAAAGTTGGCGCAAACATATCTGGAAGGGGAACATACAACTAAATATCAAATTGTTCTTGTGGCTTGCTGCAGAGGATAAGGTTTTGACTTGGCAAAATTTACAACAGAGAGGTTGGTTGGGACCCGAGATATGCCACTTCTGTAAAATTTCCAGTGAAGATAATGCACACCTGTTCATACACTATAACTTCACCAAATCAATTTGGTTTAAAATTAGCTCCATTAAAAAAATTAGAGATAAGTGGGAAGGTGTAAATCTTGATGCGTGTCTTACTAATTGGCTGGAAAACAAGACTAACTCAGCTAGTCTAGCTTCCCTTATCGTTTGAGACATTTGGCTTGAAAGGAATGCAGTTATATTTGAAGGAAAATCATCATCAGTTCAAGCGGTTATTATCAAAGTGCTTGGAGCACTTCAGAAGCATGAGGAAAGAATGACTACCTCTACTATTCGAAGAATCAGTTTGGATTTCCCAATTGAATTTCCTGTGGCATGTTTTGATGGAGTTGCTCAGAACAATGGTACATGTAGCAGCGTGGGAGGTATCATCAAATTATCATCTACCAAAGTTTATAAGTGGTAATTCAACTGCGGTAAAGGAACTAACACAAAGGTCGAGCTATTGGGCGTGTGGGCAACCCTTTTTTTAGCTAATCATTTAACTATCCGCAAGATACAAATCCTGGGTGACTCAAAGATAATCATATATTGGTTAAATCACAAAAGTGATTTACAAGTGAATTCATTAGAATAATGGAAACATAAAACAATTATGTTGGTTAACAGGTTTTCGATTGTTCAGTTTTTTCACATCTTTTGGGAATATAACGAGGAAGCGAACAGGCTGTCAAAGAAGGCATTATTAGCACCTTAAGGCATCATTTCTCTCCAACTATGGACTAGAGATTCGGTGGGGCCTCTTCTACATATAAATATATATTAATAACCTTTTTCTACTCATTTGGGTTAGCCCTTGATCATTTATTATGGTGGGAGGAGACCAACAGAACAGTGTTGAGGAGATTAGTGCTCTGGATCTTTTGTTCTCTATTGTCATTTTTTGGTTATTTATCTTATCTTCTGGATGTATTTTCAGAGTATCCTGTAGGTTATAGCAGAGGCAGTAAAGTAACATTTTTGTAAAGCATGTATGACAAATTGGATGGTCAAGTTTAGACTTTCAACTTATGATAATCATGGGATGTAAAAATTATATTATCTTAATATAATTGTGCAAATTTTCAGCTGGAAAAAGTCACCACACCAAATACCTAACCCTTTGATCAAACAAATATTTATCTATAATACCATTGAATTGAACTTATAATCCATATTATTTCAAAATTATTACATTTTTTTAAGGTTGTTGGGTTAGAAATTAAAGTGGGAAATGTTTCATAGTTTTTGAAATTTCAAATTATATTTTTTTATTTTCATCATTATTTTGAATTTGATAAAATAATTCGATAATGTTAAGAACCAAATATCAATATAGCATAGAAAAACCTCAGAAAAAGTACTCTAACGCCTTGAAAAAAAGATAATTTCAGATAATAAGCCTCTTCGAGGGGGCAACCTCCTTTTACCCCACTTAAATGTTCAAGTACAAGATGATTCAAAATGAAAATGTCTCCTTGG
>JZKD02S2376238.1:36968-50873 GCA_000966675.3 Picea glauca | reverse complement strand
GGTATATATAGGAGACTAGGAGGTATAATTACAACTAATGGCCTAAAGACGACATAAATAAAATAACATTACTAATATAATATGCCCCAATTAAGGGGTAATGAGCTAATATTAGAGCTTAACAGATAATCTCAAATAGTTAAGAGTATGTGTAAATTATTGATAATTTTGATGTAAATTACTAACAATTTTCATGAAATAAATATCTTTACTCATAACTTTTTAATTAAATGCTTTTTTCTAAAATATTATAAGTCAACTACATTATATTATAATGTTTCTAAATTACATTAAAAAAAAAAGCATACTAATGGGCACCATCTCCCTAAACAAAAATGCAAAAATGCTACATTATTACAATGTTTCTTTATTAGAATTCCCATCAAACTTGCCAATCTAACTCACCTCGGTCTATCACAAATTGTGGCATTTAGATTTAGAATTCATGATGTGCCATGTTGATCTCATCACTTCCCATGTTTTATCTTTATTAGTTGCAAATTCCCTTAGGTAGGCTCTTAATGTGATACCATATGCAACCACCTCTTGGTAGAAAATGTAATCTTGTAATATCTAAAGTTCCAATGGTGTGCCTAGTTGGTCTAGATTTTAGTTCTACTCTCCTAGCAATAAATGAAATATTAAAACTAAGATTTTTTTTTAAATCATTAATAATTTTTTCATTGTGATTGACTTGTGATTCAAGTTACAAATCTCGATACGATATTGTATTAATAGAGGGCAAAGAGATTTTAAATTTACACCTCTTATGAGCAATAAAACAAGTGAAAAATAATCAATTTTCAAAATTGTTACACAGTTACAAAGTTATTATTAAAGTAATCATTTTAAGTTTGAGACTTTATGGTACACTAGAAAGGACAAATCCATAACTTTATTGGCAATTCAAGAATTATGTCAATCAAGACTTTTAAGCTAACACGAGAGAAAATTTGTTCGAAAGATTTGAGTTTCCACAAAGAAACCTTGTCCTCCTACATTTGGTCTTGTCTATTGGCAGCCACAAAGGTGACTGTGACTATGTGTACCAAAGAGATCCTCCATGAGTCCAAGAGGCCTCAAGGAAACTCTAAAAAATTTGAGCATAAAATCAAATGGATAACATATACTTATAAGGCCTAAGGTGGATATAGTAGCCTATGGGACGTGCTATAGTTGTTTTCTTGTGTTAGCTCCATTTTTTTTAATCATAATTTAGCAATCTTAATTAACAAAGGGATCCAAAGGAGCAAACTTGCCTTGGCGAACTTGAGAAGACAAGGAGTTTTCTAATGGCTTGACCATCCAAGGACAACCCTTTATTCCATAGTTTGGACTTTAGCATCTAAAGTAGGTTGTGATAGATTGTTATGTCTTACAAGTAGATGAATTATCTTATTACTCACTTGCATGTTAATTTAATCCTTGAGGATTGGTATATCTCAAAAGTAGTGAACTATTTTATTTCCCACTTGATTGTTAATTTATTCATTGAGGTTGTGTTCCAAGTTAACTTGCAAAAAGTAATTTTATATCAGAATGCAACTAGAATGTTCTCTCACTCTTCACATTCAAACATATGGATTCAAGGTCCACATCAAAAGCTTAAGTCACCTTGATATGATAAAACTTATACAATCATCGAGTAGTATATCAACAATCATTTTAAGCTCAACATGCTAACTTAATTAGTATACATATAGTTTTCAGTGTTAAGCTTCAAATGCCTTCTAGTCCTATCTTACTTGAGCAATATACAACAAAACAAAACCCTCTAGTTGACAATGATCTTGAGTTCAAAACATTCAATTTATATAACAATTTCCTTAATTGGACAACTCAATATGCTTGCAACAAGGATACAAAGCTCTACCTCATTGTTAAAGCATGTTAGTTTCATTCATGGCCAAGTATTTCAAACTTAAGCAAATGCAATAAAAATTCCTTAGTAGACAAGACCTTGGTTTTTACTAAATAAACATCCAATTATATCACTTTGGGGACCTAAATTGCCTTCAACACAATGGGGATCATTGCTACTTGGGGAGCAAGGGGGAAAGGGGAACTCTTGATCTGTGCTTTAGTGTAATTGTGTTCCATGATAGACAATTCTTATCTTATAGTGCAACTAGGAATACTCTCAAAACAAGCTTTATCATGATTCCATCTACAATGAGATCTTATACCCTATCATGTTCAATGCAACTGCAACCCGCACTTGATCTTCAACATGTTGTTAAATCTTTATCAACAATTTTTCCATTTTTCACTTTCAACAAATCAACATGCATCCAATTAGACTTCATCAACTCTATGTTATTTGTCCTACTTAGCAAAATCTTACCATTGAGCCTCTCATTATTCCTAATATTCAAGGTGATCGAAGTTGACCAAATTAGCACCATCTTTAGTTATCATCTAATTATTTGTACGATTCATGAGGAATGTGTTCCAACTCATGTCAACACTGTAACTCTATTATTATTGGAATCCATGTATGTTTATTTATGTAAATAGCTAGACATATTAGATTATTTTGTAATGATCCTTGGTGAGATCAATTTCTATCATAATTGTTCTCATAGTTCAAGCCACAATGATCCCACACATTGCTTCAATCTCTACCTCCAACATACATTCATCTTAATCCTAGTTTTATTAATGATTAAGATGGATAAAAAAAAAATAGAATCACAAAAATTGTTGATTCTTAAGACATCAGAGTTATTATGAATCTATGTTGGTTTATTTTATTACTATATATATTTGTATTATTATTATGGTCATTTTTTTTTCTAATTTTTCATTTTTATGAATTCATTTTTTTTTGTTTAATTTAATAGCATTACAAGCTTGATCTGCCTAGACTATAAATAATCATGTTACCTACTATTTGAGTCATTGTCTCTTTTCCATTGTCCACTCATGTGTTATTTACATAATGTGCCACACTCAATTGAAGGTAACATTCAACACATAGTGTCTAATCTTACACATTTGTATTTTCTACTTCAACCATAGTGACCAACGACCACGACCAACTTAGATCCAACACTCTTGAATGTAACAAAAGACACATGATTGACCAATTTTTCCACAAGTTGAAAGGAGTGTGCATAGATTATCATTAATCCCACCTTAGATCTAGATCTAGATGACATCTCATGGACACAATTACTAGATTCTGAAAATTATTTTCAAATGCAAGATTTGTCATGGAATTTGTATCTATTGGAAATCTCTATTACCAATAAACTAACCTAGGGGGATTCAGAAACTAAACTCTCTTTATATAAATTGACGTATGGGGGATTCAAAAGCTAAACTTCCCTTATTTAAAACATGAGGTGTAGGAGGAAGAAAATTCAACTACCTTTAAAACTAGAATAATCAAAAAGTTGATACCTCGTTTAGAAGTAGAATTTTTCACAATAAAAACCTTACAAAACTAAAACTACAAATTCTCATAAATGAATCCATAATGAAAAACACATTTTTAAAATTAATAATAATATAAGAAATGTCAAAATCCCCCTCCTCAAAAGAGAGGAGAATCCAATACACTTGCCAAAGAAATTTTAGACTATATGTATTCTCCTAAGATATTAGGATATAAAAAAACATATAAAATTTTTAATATAACTAAACATTACTTACCCCACGTGTTGGTTAGTTGAGACATGGACCTTTCTCGTCCTTAAATTTTGTTTTCTAGATGGTCCAAAATTCCAAATAAGTTTATAGACTTTAAAAATTCTCTTAATTTTTCTATAGTCAAAATGCCAAATAAGTTTTTAGACTCTATTAACTCTCTTAAGATGATTAAAATACCAAAAAGAAACATCTTTTGAAGTTTTAGACTTTGTAAATTCTCTTTAAATGTTAGCATATAAGACAGTATCTGGAAAATTTCAATATATCTTACCATTATGTTACTTACTCCACATAGAGGTTGGGTTGGGCCGGGCCTTCGTATCCTTAAATTTTGTTTTGTTGGTGGTCCTTAAAGTCCATTTTAGAAACATAAATAAATGTTGAAATGTGAATGTATGGCCACCTAATACACATTATGTAAGTCACCATTAATTCCATGCACTAAAGCCATGTTTTCAAAAGCATTGCATCATTGTGGCGAGAGTTTCAACATTGCACTTCCTCAATAATAAATAAAACATTAACGTTACGACCTACAAGCATTGTGTGCATTAAACAATTATTTATACAAATTTTTTAAGTTAACATATATTCTTGTTGTACTTAACCAAATAAAACATAAATGTTAACTTCCTTTTTTTTATGATTTTTTAATTTAATTTTGTAATGTAATAAAGTTTACCGTAATAATGAGGATAATTATTATTTACTATTGATTACTAATTGTAAATGTATAATGATTTATTATTTTTATTTAAAAAAGTTATGTTATTTAAAATAATTTATTGATGGTTTGTAAGGGGTTAGATTTTTTCTCTTACCAGATAAGTTTAAATTTTAGGTCGTTAATATGTTTCCTTACTTTTTAGGAAGACGAGTCTTATTCCAAAACTAAAAAAATAGTTTTAGTGAGTTGCTAATGTCCACTAGACACCTAGTATTTCATATGATCATTGTTAAAAATTCCAGAAAATGATCATATTATATGAAAAATAACCTAACATTTAACCTCATACATAAAACTTATATATTAAAACCTCACTGCAATTTAACGTCATCCCCAAGAAATATATTAAAAAATAAAAATAAAAATATAATTAAAAAAAATATTACGTATACGTGTTTTTAGTAAACATATGATATTATACATCATAAATTAGAAAAGTTATTGTAATGTATATAGGGAGGATAATATGGGGTTCCTAGGGAGGTACTTTTTCCAAATGAAAATTTCCCATTATATTAATCATAATATAATCTTTTTACATAGTCTATCCTTTACTGACAGTGGAAAATGCCACATTTTCCAGTCAAATGACAAACAGAGTGTCTGAGAGGCAAGTAACCATAGGAAGTTGACTAGTAGGTACATAGACACATTCTATAACTGAGATCACTGATTAGTTCATACATAGAAGAAAATATCAAAACAATAGAAACTTCGCCAAACCCAGAAAAACTATAGAGATATGTGTTGTGTTAGGCCCTTGTGGCCTTCCATCCATGATGTGTATGTGATCTTGCCATGACAGCTGTAGAAGGCCAATTTTGATTGGCAATCTGCTTCTTTGTTCATCTCTCTGTATATATGTTTAAATGTAATGGATCTGTATTGAGTACAGATATCAACAATTCTATCCTTCCAAGTTTCAAGGTTTGCTACCTTGAAATCTCCAGTCTTGTTAAGCTAATCAATGACTATCTTTGAGTCGCCCATAATATGTAAATCATAAACTGAAAATCTAGTTGTGAGCACTAAGGTTGCCCAAGCTCCCAAGAGCTCATCTCTCGTATTGGATCCTTTTCCACAATTCATAGTCCATCTGTATTCTCTGAGGACATCTAACTTAATGATACCTCCCGCTCCACTTATATTGTCGTTTTGTTGAGCTGCCCCATTGAATCGGGCTAAAGTTTTATCAACTTGATAAGAGGGCACCAAAATCTGAGGGGAAAATTCTTTAAGAGGTTTCCAAGAGTTATCCGAAGCACTCCTAGACAAGTAGACAATTCTCTGAACTGAGGGACACGAACCTTCGAAAAGTGCCTTATTCCTATCAGCCCATATAAACCAACAAACAAAAGCTAGAAGGGTAATCAATGTGTAGTTCTGAACAGACTAATTTTTAAAAGAGTCAACCATTGTAATTATGTTCCAACCATTATCCAAATTCATGGTCTTTTTAAGCTCATCCCATACTAACCGAGTAAAGGGATAGTTTAAAAAAAGATGATTGGTAGACTCTCTATGTGCTTTGCACAAAACGCACATACCTAGTCCCTTCCAACCATGCTTTTGAAGATTTTTCCAAGTTAATATCTTATTTTATGCTATCAACCAATAAAATAACTTTATCTTCATTGGACACTCCCATTTCCATAACTTTTCCCACCATCCTCCTTGTTTGGTAATCCATAGGAGGTTCGACGGAGCTGCATAGATGTTCTTAACAAAGATGATTCCAAACTTTTCGCCTCCGGTCCAGATCAACTCGTTTGGCTTAGTGTTTAAAGAGATGCTCGAGTCCACCAAGTGTGCCTTATAACAATCCCACTCTTCAGCAAGTGGAGTCAGCAATTCCAAATCATCACTACATATCCAACTTATACCTGTTGTTTCCCCATTGCCCAACCTTGACGCTTGATGTAAAAATTATATACCTTTTTGATTCAGCCTAATTACCGGGTCTTGTGATAGCAAAGCTTCCTGTCCTAAACCCATAATCATATCCTTTTCGACTATGATTGAATGACTGGAACCAGGCTTCCAAGGCATCCAACGCAAGATAATTGGTAGATTATTACATAAGTTATTCCATGTTTGGGAGCTTGTGAGGTGAGTCGGATCCACCGAACAAATCCAAGTCCATACTAGAAAATGAGGAAAGTATTTATCTTTGAGGACATTCTACCAAATCCCCGACTTCATAATGGCTCTCCACATTGTATTTTTTTCCAAGGATCTATATAATAGAAATATGTTGCATAGCCCCCAGTCTCCATATGATTTGGATCTAGCGATAGTCAACCAACTGCACAGATGATACTTATTCTTGTTATTAACTCTGGACCACAGAAAAACAAAACAAATCTTACAAATAGTATGAAGAACAAAAATCGGGACATGTTCCAGGGCCAACCAGTATATTGGTTGAGTCTCCAAGACCGCCTTAAGCAGCACCAATTGGCCACCCAGTGACAACATCTTGTTACACCAGTGTGTAATCCGTGTCTCAAATTTGTCGATTAACCACTTCCAGTCAACTGCTTTATAACTGTCAATTTTTAAAAAATAGCCCAAATAATTGAATCCATGAGCCATGTACTTACTGGGATAGGGAAGAACGCCCTTAATAGCGATTGGAGTATCTATAGGGACTCCTGAGTGAAGAATGATAGACTTATGTACATTAATAATCATTCATGAGGCCTTGCAAAAGCTTTGGAGAATGTCCTGTATGACCATCCAATCTGAGAGAGTTTCTCTAGACATTATCATAATTTCGTCAACAAAGAGGAGATGGAGAATGTTGATCATCCTGGAAACCTTGATACCAGAGATAAGACCCTCATATTTTTCTTTGTTGAGCACCAGGCTAAGACCTTCCATCATCAAAATGAAGAGGAGGGGCGACATCGGACAACCTTGTCTAAGGCCCTTGTTGCTATTAAAGAAGTTTGTGGGCTCACCATTTATCAAAATAACATAATTGGTGGATGAGATGCAAGCCATAATCCAATTTTTAGTAGGTGTCCTGAATCCGCTTTGAAGCAAGATTAGCCTTAAAAAATCCCAATCTGTGCAGTCATGTGCCTTTTTCAAATATAGTTTTAGGATTATGGATTGCAATTTCTTACTTTTAATGCAATGTAAGCATTCTTGTGCAGTCCTGATTGCATCAAGGATTTGTCTTCCTTTGAGGAAGCCCAATTTCTCCAAAGATAATGATCTGGACAAGATCGGTCTTATTCTCTTGGCGATCACCTTGGCGATAATCTTGTAGCATAAGTTACAAAGAGAAATCAGCCTAAAATCACTGAATCCAGTCGGTTTGTTGCCTTTTGGGATCAATGCAATAAAAGTTGAGTTTATCGGATTGATTACCTTCCCTCAAACTCTAGAGTCCTCCACCATGTCTAAAAGATCCTGACCAACAAGTTCAATGAAGAATAAGAAGAACTCTATTGTCCAACCGTCAGGTCCAAGACTTTTGTCCTTTGTAAAACCTCTTAGAATTTCTAGAATTTCCTCCTTTGTAACAACTTGTTCCAATAGTCTTTGGTCCTCATCTCTAACAAAGTTCAGAAAGAGTCTAACTGAACTGATTTGATTAATAATGGAAGTTTGTCCCAGGTCATTAAAGAAGGATTTGTAAAACTTAGATGCTTCTTTCTTAATGGCTTCCTGTCCTGAATGTGTTACTCCAGATTCATCCTGAATCTCCCAAATGAATTTTGTGTTTCGCCTGAAACTCACATATTTGTGGAAGAACTTCACATTTGATCCAGATTGCATGACCTTTTTGGCGCCGAAGTTCTTCTTTTGCCAACAAAAGTCTCTTCCTTTCTGTTTAAAGATTTATCATTAATTGGTCAAACAATCCGTCTGACGTATTTGTAAACATCTGTGCATATTTATAAGCCAGGGTCTCTTTGATATCTTTGAGGTCATTTGTATTCTGAAGAAATTTTTCCTTAGCCCAAATTTGTACCCGACATTTTAAATTAGATAGTTTTTCCACTAGTCTCCTTTGTGCATTTGAACTGTTGTTCAATTCATGATCCAACCAGACATCCTTAACCATTAAAGAAAATATTTCCTCCCCAATCCAACCCGGATTAAGATTGAATGGATAAGACACTTTCAGGAATCCCTTTCCAAGCTCAAGAAAAAATGGAGCATGATCGGATAGAAAGGGATACTGCACCCAAGTCTTGTACCTCTAAGTTGTAGCTAATATATCCTCTTCTACATAAAACCTGTCCAATCTCTTTGATATATTGTCAACTCCCGCTCAACCATTCTTCCATGTCGGCACTATCTCTGAAGGATTGACATCTATAAGTGAATGTTTATGAAAAAGAGATTTAAAGTAGCCCGAGAATGGGTCTTGTAAAGCTTTATGACCCCAGATCTCCAATGGAGATGTTGTAAAATTCAAATCTCCTACTAATATCAGATCCTTATGTGCTAAAATCCTAGAGACCTCCACCGAAGCCCAAAACTCCTTCCTATTCTGACAAGGTTCGTAGACATTCAGAATCAAAATATTTCTTTTGTCCTCAATGGAGTGTCATGTTAATAGAATTCCAGTAGAATTCCACCAGTACTTAAAAATGAGTCAAAAACAAAAAAAATTGGGTCCCAAGAAGCAAGCAATCCGCTAGAGGTCCCCACTGCACTCACAATGCAAGTCAACCAATCGGGCCTTAGTGTATGGATAAAGGATCTTGCCTTGTCCGCCGACACTAGGGTTTCCTATAATAGAATAATACTAGGAGAGTTATTATTTAATAGTCTTCTCGTGGAGTTTTGTTTCAGGGGTCCTCCAACCCCTCTAACATTGAGGGAGACTATAATCATATCTTATCACTTTCTAGGGATTTTAATCCTCTAAGCACCCCAAGATCAGATGAAGTAGAAACCATAGGAATAGGGTTGGAAGATTGACCCGCCTTCCCGCGAGTACTATGCGTTTTTAAAGGAGAAACTCTGAACCCTAAACCCATTGACCACGCAGGGTCTGCTGATAAAGTGCTAGTCAACCCTTGACTGTCTTTGGTAGTACCTGTAGTAGCCTTCTTCACCACAAGAGAGGATCCATAAAAGGTAGGAACCGATAAAGGTTTTTTGAGCTTATGCCCAGAAGGGATGTGATCAGTAAGAAGGTTGTCTAAAGCGCTATCACTAAGTTCAAGTTTGACGTAACCAGGAGCTAGGTTAGAACTCGAATCAGGCCCATAGTGTTTTTTCATAAGGTTCTCCTCTTCTCAGGGAACAGGCTCAGGTGTTTCAACAGTGGCAAGCTTGGCTGACTCAGGAAATGGGGGAGGAACAGAGAAATAGTCAGAAACAGAGCCCAAACTAAAATGATGATTTGGAAAGAGAGTAGTATTCATGTGGTCCCGTTCCCATAAAGATAAAGAAGAAAATAGCTTCGGGAAAAAAATTCTTAACTTACCCATGATAGACAAATCCACAGCCGGGGGACTATCCATAACAGTTAGACCAAGAAAATTTAATAGAACATATTCATCCTCCAGTGGTGTAACTATATCACCCAGTGTGTCTATTGCTTCCTCCTTGTTCGTCAGGGAGCCATAAACCTGTGTACACTCCTTCCATAAGTGCCCTGTCCTTCTACAAAGGGTGCATCAGAAAGGCATCCCTAAGTAGTCTAGGTGCTGTGCAAAAAGGAGACAGTGTCACTCTATCTCTAAGACTTCCAATAGACCTCCATGGATATCTATCTCAACTAGGATTTTGGCCATTTTCTTGTTCATTGAATGTAGGTCCTCTTCCTTTATCTTTCGGAAGCACCCAATGGAGTTCCCTACCGCTTCCAATGCTTTTCTATTCCACATCTGTAGGGGGAAGCTTGGGAGGAGCACCCAAATATGTCTAAAGCTGAAGTGCTCGGTGGTTGGGTTAAAACTTAACCACCATCTCTTTAGAATTAAGCTTCCCCCATCGTAACTCTAGAAGGAGTTCAATACCTTCTCTGTATCTTCAGGGTTTTTAAAAATAAAGCCCGACCATCCTCATGGCAAGGAAAGCAGTTCAGGGCAATAACCCAACAACGCGAGCTAGTTCTTCTTTATCCACTCCTCCATAACAGTAGCACACCTTGACCTATAAGATAATCTTCCCACCAGTGCACAAAGCAATAAGGTACATGACTCCTCTAGGCCAATGTCCATCCCAAGAACTAATTTTCGTTTAGTTCTTTTCGTCTTCCAAACTTTAACAGAGCGAGTATAGTGATTAGCACTGTGGTTTTTATGACCCTCCTTATTCTCTACTTTCCTGAATGTAGTATGTTGTGAACTAGAGCAACCAGTAGTACGACCATCTATAACCTGAGCTTGGACTGTAGAACGAGAAGCTTATGTTAAGCCAGCTATAGAAACAACAGGGACATTCGTAGAGCAAGGTGGGAAGGTAGAACTAAAATAATGACAAGAGTTGTTTGGAAAGGTGGGTATGGAGCCTCCCATAGTCACATCAAAATCTAGATGCTTCTCGGGGTGACAAACTTTTGTATTAACTACATTGATCACATCCAACGATGCAAACAAGCCCGCCTCCTCCCAATGCACCTCGTCATCCGCACTTATGAGTGCACTGACATCACGATCCATTTGGGAGGGCACTCGTAAACCCCTAGAACAAACGGATAATGAATTTAATATGGCCATATTATTGGGATAGACCCACTATGTAATGAAAAGGGAATAATAGGTCCATTATGTAATTAAAAGGAAAAAATATAATGATAATGACTAGTTGACATAACTCTCTTAGAAATGTTTATGTGATAGTTCTTTAGTTAAAATATTGTAATGGAAAAATACCATGTTTAAAGTTATCCAAAATTTGGATTTAAATAAATTGTATGAGATCTTTAATTTATATATACAAAAACGTCAAATATAAAAAACCAATGCAATGAATCCGAAAGAACTATCTCATCATAACAATGATCGCAAAAGTCTTAGAACAAAAATAAATTCACAAATCATTTAATGAATTTAAACTTTGGTTAATTCATTTTATCAATTAACAACATTCATTGATAAAATAAACCCTTTTATATAAAACCTTCATTATATTGGTGATGAAATGGAATATAATAGTACAAAGTTTTTATTAAAAAAATTTGAATGATACAAAGCGTTTATTTAAAAAATCCATTTTCAGCAACCTTTATAAGTATCATTATATTATTTTAAGAAAAATTCAAAATATTTGGTTGGCTTATGCTAACACATTTATTATGAACAATGATAAATAAGTATTATTAAGTTTAAAATAAACATAATTATAAACTACAAAGAATTGTGGTTGAGCAGAAATGTTAAATAATTTTTGGCATCAAGAAAATATTGATGAAAGCTCATTATAAACATTTGAGTTTGGGTCAAGAAATATTGATGAAAGCTCATTATAAACATTTGAGTTTGGGTCAAGAAATTAGATGATCATTCTCAAGAACAATTGGTTTCCAAACATCATTGGTCAGTGTGCAATGCTTAAACTTTTAATATGGCCACTTCTAAAGTCAAAATGAGAAATCATGCATCAAAAGAGAAGATTAGTTGAGACGGTGTTCCCACCTCTCATGAACCTAGTAGTTAGCCCCATAGTAAGGCCTATCATTATTGCAATGAGAATGTGTAGGTTAGGCATTATTGCAATGAGAATGTGTTGGTTAGGCTTAGGAAGTGTCTATTGTTTCCATGTTCATCTTGTAAAGTGGCTATATCAAAAACCTAACAACCACTAAGAATCCATTACCGGCTAGATCTTAAGACCCTACATTATAATTTGTAAGGAGAACTTTGCATAATTCAATGCATTGTCATATCACATGAAATTTCGTAAAGCCTCTTTATCATTAAATAAAATTTAATTGTGTCTTTTACAAGAAAATAAAAAAAAATTAACAAAAATAAACATAAAAAAAAATGAAAATCAATAGCTAAAGGAAGACAATCTCCTAACAAGGTTTTCTTCCAAGAAATGATAACTAAAGGAAGACAATCTCCTAGCAAGGTTTTCTTCCAAGAAATGAAAGTTAGGAGGTACTGACCATGCATAGATAATGTAAGTTAGGAGGTACTGACCATGCATAGATAATGTTGAGGAAGTAACAAAGGGAACTAGAATAAGTAATTTAAGGTTTGGGCATGTCCATACCAAAGTTGACATTGTGGTTTTTGAACTTTCGGGTATGTTAATCTCATCAATAGAAAAAATCCATATGTAGAAACTAAACAAAAAAAAATGTTTGATTCTAATGTTTGTTTATAGGGAATTTGCAATAGGACGAGCCATGTTTTCTTTATGACTTCACATGCAAAAACTCATTCAAATGACCATCAATAATAAGCCTAAGGATAAGCCACTTGTAGTTGTTAGCAATCTTGTATTTGGTGAAAGTTGTAAAGATGTCCTATTTCTAATCTTGCCACTATATATTAGAAGATTGTAAGCCTAAATTAAAAGAGACATTATCTAAAATCAATGTTTAAACCAATTCAAGAATATTCATGTTAAAGTTAACTAATATATATTTAATTTTGAACTTCAACTATGAAAGTCTGTTCCTCACTAATTGTCAAAGTTCTAATAGTTAAGAATATATGTTTCCTCATAAGAAGTCACAAGTTCAAATCCATAAAGGGTAGGGTATGTATACTTCCGTAAACTTTACCAGTTAAAATCAATGAACAAAGAAGATTTCATAAAAAATACAAATTACAAAAATACCAATATTTTTATTATAACATTAATTGTCTCAATCTTACCTAACAAAAATCCCATCTTGAATTCTAAGCTGGAAAAAAATATTTTTCACTCCTTTTCCATCATGACCAAATAACCCATTAACCTATAATACTTAGCTTGAAAATATATCTTGAACATGGCCAAAGTGCCATATTCTCTTTTGAAGTATTTTTTTAAAATGGTCTCGGTATAATACTTTAAAGTAATCTAAACCTCATATTAGACATAGATGTATGAGATAAAACTGAAGCAAATGTGTATATAAATATATAGATAGCCCTTAAATTTGCATTGTGTGAAATGTATATATATATATATATATATATATATATATATATAAGGTGGTAGAAATGGCCCACTTGTAAAAAGAAAAATAAAGAAAATAGCATGTGCAGTGCATATGACGTTTCACAATTCAGAGTATTTGGTTTCACTTGTAAATCATTTTTTATTTAAATATAATATTTAAATTGCCTTTAATTAGATAGGGTTGTCCGACCTCCACCAACTAAAAGTGCGTTTCACATAATTTGTTGGACTTTGTTGCATATAAAAGTAAGTGTCTGTGTTCATTACGTTTTCCCAAATTCATTATGTTGTTTCAAAGTATTTGGTTTCCCTCTATAAAAATATAATATTTAAATGTATTATATGGAGTTGTCCAACTTCCACCAACTAAAAGTGCGGTTCACATAACTTACTAGAGTTTGTTGAATATAAAAGTAAGAGCCTCTGTTTTT